>PVKE010019808.1:0-28108 GCA_004027555.1 Craseonycteris thonglongyai | reverse complement strand
AGTTTCATATTGATTGATGAAATTATAAAAGGCAAAGGTTACAAGAGTTATTTTCTTTATTCAAGAACTAATTTCATGTTATACTCTATTAAAAACATGTTTTAATATCAAACTAAAATCGAACTTACTGAAAACAAAATAAATTTTATTCCCTCATAGATGTACTATTAAGTAAGGTCTTAATGCCACGACTGATTGTAATGGCCAAAAGTAAAATAAGGAATCTTACATACAAAAAAAAATAACATAAATAATCACAACAGTGAATTTTTTTAAATCCTGTTTCTTGACAAGTTTTATATAAGTGCATATCAGAATATAAATTAGTAACTTTTGGAATGCAAGCATACAGAGGATAAGAGTCATATCTTTTAGGGATATTAACTATTCTTTCCATACCTTCAATCATAAATACATTTTGCAAATGATAAAATGAGCTAACTATTTCCTCTTTTTAGAATTACATTGTAATTCTATATCTCTGTAAACAATTTGGTTACATCTGTTTGATTTCTAACCCTCACATTGATTTCTGGTACAATGATTAATCACATTCATTTTATCTGCGTGGCTAAAATGCTCACACCATTCTGAAATAACAATGAAAGCTGCCAAGTATTATTTAATTTTCGTGCATTAATTAGTATTAGTATTCATTAGTATTTCTTTTACATACCTTTTGTTCAAAATTTCTGATTTCTCTGAATTTTCAATAGACAGGATGAAAAGGTTAATAAACCAGGTCAATGAGTATTGATACATAGGCTCAATGTTAGCTAAGTCAGCAATAGAAAAAAACAGGATAGTAGAATGAATGGCAATAGGACGATATCCCATGCGGGTGGTATCAATCTTTCTCTCTGTTTCTTCAGCTACTTCTTGCTTTTGAGAAATCTCATTAGCCAAAGCCTTGGAGGAAGATAATATCTTAATAGCAGTTTCATCTTCTAATATATTGCCTTCCGAAGATGAAAGAACTTCTAAAATCTTGTCCTCTATTTCTTTTAACTGCCTGAAATAAAACACAATTTTCTCAGAAGAAAAGGAAATCATTTTAAATCACTTCATGTATGCATTCTTTCATAAGAAACAAAGAGCTTGTAACCTAAAGAAATGCATCACTTTGTGACAAATATTCCTAATGGTGATGTTGCATAATTTCTTATCTTGCAAATTGTCAAAAAGAGAGGGTTTTCTGCTCTGTTTCTCTTTCAAATGATCATTTATGTGGTAACTAGAGAGAGAGATGGTAAGCCAATCTACTCTGCCATCATGTATCTAGGCACCAAGAGAAAGGGAAATAGCACACCATTTATTTTCTTAAAATTTTCATGATTTATCGAGCTTTACTCTTTCTACTTGTGATATAGATACTGTAAGCAGAAGTGGGATGTAATATATTTATTCAGATTGTGCTCCAGTAAAAACAGATAACCTCAACTACACAATAAATACTAAAACTTGTGTGTGAAAATTCTGTTGAATACTTGAAAACACACTGACTTCTATTTTTTCTAGTGCCTAGGAAAATCAATGTAAAAATATACTCTGTAATACAATTTTCCAAATTAACACAGAAGCATTGTAATACCTTATATGTTCCTCTTAAATCTTCCCATTTAATGAACCTATTCAATCTTAACAAAATCGATTTGTAAAATATATTTTAACATCAGTCTAAGTAGTCTTAAAACAAGAAAAAAAATTCTGTGTTTCACATTTAAAACCTTTTGTTTTCAGCTCCTTGTAATATCAAGGCTTGTTTTTCTTCTTCAAGGTCTGGTCTTTCTCGTGCCACCACAATTCCCAAAAGCTGATCTTGCATTCCTTCAGAAGTTATCATGAAGTTCAATAATGTTACCTATAGGTGAAAGAATATACAAAAATTGCATCATTATGTCTATGGAGAAAGCCTCTGCTTATATGCTCCAAGTCTGACCTTAAAATAGACTCTATTTACTATAGCAGTATGTGTGAAATGTGGAATTTGTAGAGACTATAACTAAAGATAGAGGCAAGCTTGACTGATGAATTAAAAACACACTAAATTTTCTCAGAGTCATAAATATAATAATTTGAAGGTTTTTTTGTAATCAATTTACTATTATTTCAAACTGGTTCAATTTCTAACAACTCTTTAACCCTAAAATCAATTAGAATCAATTTGGAAGCTATCTCTCATATTGGCTGGGCTAGCTGATTTATATTTTAAAGATTTATACTTATATTTTAAGGTGTGAAAAAGTAAAGGTAATATTATAAAGTGAGGTAGAAAAAAGAACACTGATTACTTGTCATAAGTAAAATATATATTTACAATCTGAAAATCATATTTTACAATAATATAATCATATTATAATGTTATTTATAATATGATAATCAACCACTATTGTGAACTACGGGCAGCACTTTTCAATGGTGTCAATCAACATGCAGTTTGCTAATGCCTATTTCATAGCTAATGGATCTTACAGGCAGGTAGGTCTCTTCCTATATCCCACATCTTAAAATACCTTATATCCTGGTTCTTTTCCATAGGTGAGAAAGTAATTGTGCTCAGTTCTTTCTTTTTAAAAAGCAAACAGTACCATGTTGAATAAAGTGGTGAGAGAGGGCATCCTTGTCTTATTCCCGATCTTAGAGGAAAATGTTCAGTTTTTACCATTGTGTATGATATTAGCTGAGTTATATATGTTTGTTATATATGGCCTTTAATATGTTGAGGTACCTTCTTACTGTACCCATTTTATTAAATGTTTTGATCATAAATGGATGTTATGTCTTGTCAAATGCTTATTCTGTATCTATTGATATGATTATATGATTTTTAAACTTATTTCATTTATGTGGTATAGTACATTGATTTTTGCATATATTGAACCATCCTTGTACCCCTGGAATGAACCCCACTTGATCATAATGTATTATCTTCTTATTGTACATATTATTATATTCAATTTGCTAATATTTTGTTTAGAAGTTTTACATCTGTATTCATCAGAGATATTGTTCTGTAGCTTTCTTTATTTGTGTTACCCTTGCCAGGTTTTGGCATCAGGGTAATATTGGCCTCATAAAATGTATTAGAAAGTATTGCTACTTTAATTTTTTGGAAGAATTTGAGAAAGATAGGTTTGATATTTTTTGAATGTTTGGTAGAATTCACCAATGAAGCCATCTGATCCTAGACTTTTATTTTTGTGAGCTTTTTGATTATTGTTTCAATTTTCTTACTGTTGGTTGGTCTATTTAGATTTTTCAGTTCTTTGTGATTCAGTCTAGGAAGGTTATATATTTCTAAGAACTTATCCATTTTGCCTAGGTTACTAAATTTAGTGGCATATAGTCTTTCCTAGTATTCTTTTTTTTTTTAAATAAAGATTTGTTTTATTGTTTTTGATAAAGGTGAGAGAGAGAAAAGGGGGGAGGGCCCAGAGCAGTCTCCGTAGTTGTACATCATTAGTTGTGACAGTTTCATTTCATACAGTTGAATGTGGGGCAGCACAGAGCAGGAACCAAACTGGGGCCTCCTGCATGGGAAACGAGAACTTTCACCGCCAACTCAGCAATTATAGTTGTGCCACAGTTCAGCATATGGGTTTGCACGATCCAGGCAGGGATTTGATCCCCAGACTTCATGTTTGCAAGGCTAGTGCTCAACCGGCTCAGCTATACCCGCATCCCCTCTTAGTTTTCTTGTATAATCCTTCAAAATTCTTTGGTGCTCATTATAATTTCCCTCTTTTCATATCTGATTTTATTTATTTGACTCTTTTTTCTATAGTGAGTTAAACCAGACTTTAGTCAATTTTATTCATCTTTATAAGGAACCAACTCTTAGTTGGATTATTTATTTTTTTATCTCTGTTTAATTTAATTCTGCTCTAATTTTCATTATTTCCTTCTTTCTGTTGACTTTGGGCTTAATTTGTTCCTTTATCTCCTAGTTCTCTAAGAATTAAAGTTAGATTGTTTAATAGAGATTTTTTTTTCTTAAGATAAGCCTGTAGTGATATAAACTTCCCTGCTATAACAACTTCAGCTGCATCCCCAAAATTTTGATATATCATATTGTCATTTTTATTTGTCTTTATGTATCTTTTGATCTCTCATTTTACTTATTCTTAAACAAAAATTTTAGTTTTTAATGAAAGGCACCCAAATTGGAAATGATGAAGTTAAATTGTTACTGTTTTTCAGACAACACGATTTTTTTATATAGAAAATTCTGAAGACTCCACAAAAACTATTTGGAATAATAAACAAATACAGTAAAGTTGCAGGATACAAAATCAATGTACAAAAATCCATTGTTTTCCTATAACCTAACAATAAAATTTCAAAAAAAGAAATGAAACAGATTTCTTTTGCAATTGAAACAAATAAAATTTAACATAGGATGTAAAGGATCTATGCACTGAAAATTATCTCATTATCAAAAGAAATTGAAGAAGATACAAAGAAATGAAAAGATATTCTGTGTTCATGGATTAGAAGAATCAACACAGTTTAAGTGGTCATATCACCCAAAGCACTATACAGATTTAATGCAATTTCCATCAAAATCCCAATGGCATTTATTAAAGAAATAGAAGAAAAAATCATCAGATTTGTATGGAACCAAAAAAGAGCCTGAACCAATGATGCAATCATGAGAAAGCGAACAAGGCCAGAGGTACCATACTCCCTGATTTCAAATTATACTGAAAAGTGACAATAATCAAAACAGAATGGTATTGATACATAAAACAGACACACAGACCAAAGAAATAGAATTGAGAAACCCCAAATAAACCCTTATTTATAACTAATAAATAATTTTTGAAAAAGGAGCCCAAAAACATACAATGAAGAAAAGAAAGCCACTTCAATAAATACTGGAAAAATTAGACAGCCACATGCAAAAGAATGAAACTAGAGTACTATATGCCACCATACTCACGAATTAATTCAAAATGAATCAAAGATCTAAACAAAAGAACTGAAATAATACATTATATATAAGAAAACATTGGTGCTAAACTTACAAACCTTGGGTTCAGAGAGGATTTTATGAATTTAACCTCAAAGACAAAGAAAGTAAAATAGAAAATAAATGAGACTATAACAAATTAAAAAGCTTCTGCACAGCAAAATACACCATCAACAAAACAAAGAGGCAACCAACTGAATAAGAAAAGCTATTTGTAAACAATTCCTCTAATAGAGGTTAATATCCAAAATGTATAAAGGACTCATACAACTCAACAACAAAAAAATAAAGAATCCAATTAGAAAATGGGCAGAGGACCTGAACAGACATTTTTCCCAAGAAGACACAGAAATGGCCAACAGATATATGAAAAAGTGCTCAACTTCACTAGCTATTTGGGAAACGCAAATCAAAACCACAATGAGATACTAGCTGTTAAAATGACTTTCATCAACAAGACAAATAATAAGTGTTGAAGAGGCTGTGGAGAAAATGTAACCCTCATACATTGATGGTGGGAATGTAAATTGGTACAACCACTATAGAAAACAGTATGAAGGTTTCTCAAAAAATTAAGAATAAAGTTAGCATGTGACCCAGCAATCTTTTTTCTGGATATCTATCTTAAAAATTGGAAAATATTTATTTGTAAAGATATACATACATTGTAATGTTACTCACAGTGGCCAAGAGATGAAAACAACCTAAGTGTCCTTCAATAGATGATTAGATAAAGAAGATGTGGCACATATATACAATGGAAAACTACTCAGCCATAAGAAAAGGTGAAATACTACCATTTTCTGATAACATGGATGGATCTTGAGAATATCATGCTAAGTGAAATAAGTCAGAAAAAGTCAAGAACCACATGATTTCATTCATATGTGGGATATAAAATTGAAAGCAACAAATGAACAAGTGACAAATAAAAACTCATAGATACAGATAACAATATGGTGGTTATCAGAGGGAAAAGGGGTTTAGGGGAAGTAGATAAGGGTAAAGGGGGTCCAATATATGGTGATGAAAGAAGTTTTGACTTTGGGAGGTGAACACACAATGTAATATTCATATGATGTATTATAAAATTGTATACTTGAAAACAATGTAATTTCATTAACCAATGTCACCCCAATAACCTTAACAAAACTTAAAGCACAAAAGGAAAAACAAACAAAAAGGAAATAAATCATTCTTTTACTCCCACAACCCCTTCCAGCTATGAAACAATATCTTTGTGCATTTATAACAATGTTTATTGAAACACTATTTATACATGCTTTCTGTCTCAACCTCATATCATTCTTCAATCCTCTCTCTACACTATGCTCTGATCTCTCCCTTCATACACCCATCAATAATACACATATCATTAAACTATAGAAACTTTCTGGCTCTGGTAACCAATGAACCCATCAGCCAGTAAACACTTAGTTGACCTTGACTTGAAATCCCCACCCTCCGCTAAACATCAATTTTTCAGTCTTCCTGCCCTCAAGTCTTCAGTTAAGGTTTCCACCTATGTCTCTAGCATTACCTCTCACTCCTCTCTTTCATGTGCCTTTCATTTCAGCTCTGCTGAACTGATTGTGGAATCCCATACACCATGACTATATGGTATGTCTGTATGTGCTTCAGCTCTGGCTGCGGAGTGGGAGACTTTGTGTGCCACCCTCTCTCCTTTCCTAGTAGGGGAGTATTTCTTCTGCAGAAACAGAGCAATTTTGTGTTTGTAAGAAAATTTCCTACCTGTGATCAGAAATTGTAAAACAGCTTCTTGCAGTAACCCTAGAAAGGTAACTCCTCTAACCAGATCCAGGCACCTTATCCAAGGTGGTGTCTTCTGGGTTAATCGTCTCAACTTTTCTCCCTCACTTGCCCCAAAACAGGCCTTACATGCTACTAAATACATATTACATGGGCATAATCATAAATTTAGATGAGAAAATAAGCAATTCTTGAAAATGTGCAATTCAGAAGACTCATTAAATGTTGTTATATAATTCTCTATTGCTTTGGCATTCATTCATAGAAAAATAGCAATTAAAGCTTTTAAGACATTTTCTCTGTTGGCAGGAGAAACACAGCTGACATTTGCTTTAATCCCCAGCCATAATCACAGTGTTTAGTGAAATGTATGTTTTACAACTTTTACTTTGTTGTATTCAGATACAAGGAGAAATTCATTCATATTCAATTAACGTTGGGTCTTTCGAGATTAAGATTTTGCAAATCTAGTTGTTTGCTCACACACAAAAAAACATTTAAAATCATTCAAATATGGCTTCATAACATTATTTTCATTTGGAATCAAAAGAATTATAGCAGTATGATATCATCTGTTGGGTACTTTTGAAAGCAAAAGGTATATAAAAGATCCTAAAAATAGGAGCAAGAGGAAGTAGTTTAATTTGTAAATGAAAGCAAGTAACTGCTTCAATATGTTTTCTAATCTCTGTTTAATCAATCCCAGCAATTAAAAATAATGAAGCAATAAGACACTTTAGGGATCTTAAGGATCTCAACAGTGAATTATATTTCAGTTTTCTCCGCACAAGGGTTTACGACTTCTATTACAGCTAGTTATTAGTGAACTAAAATTATTTATGTTATTTATGGTATTTTCATAGATTTTACTGAAAAGTAAAAAAGATTTTCCACATCATTTATTTAAAACTTTTTTTTTTTTTTTTGGTACACAGCCTTGGGATTTTATTATATTCTTTTATGCTTTATTCATTCTTACTTATATTTAAAAGCTAATAATGTTAATAATTAACATCTATATCATACTATGTGTTAGGCCTTATCCTAAGCATTTTACATAGATTAATTTATTTAGTCTTCACAGCACTCTATGAGATAGGCATTTATTATTTCCATTTTATAGGCAATGAAATTGAGGCACAGAGAGGTTAAATAACATGGCCAAAGCACAAAACTAGCAAATGATAGAGCTGGGATTTGAACAAATATAGTCTGACTCCAGATACCATGCTGTTAACTACCACTAGATATTGCCTTTCCTGATAGGTAAATTAATAGTACAGAAGTTTCAGGTGTTTAAGTAATATATTTATTTTAATTAATTAAAAACAGTGGCCAAGAATTGCTATATTTAACACTGTGTCTTTTAAAACTAAGCTCAAGGCTCACCCTACCTTCCCCCAATCTTCCTGGTTTCCCTGGATGTCCAGTATAAAGTGTATGCCCAATTCTGAGCTCCTCTATGTCTGTGTAGTCATAATGACAGTCACTTTACATACACATTATTTACAATGTAAACCTCTGAAAAGCAAGGGCCATCTTTATTCACCTTGGAAAGAATGAATTATGTCATATTAGTGCTTCTACTGCCTTCAGGAGAAATGTCTACATGAATTTAAATATTTCCAATAAAGGACAGTGTTTGAATCTCCTGCATAAATCTTGTCTCTTTATGTAACTTTCAAAATCTGAATCAACATTTCTTTTAAAGATTTATTTTTATTATTTTTTGACAGATAGAGAAACAGAGAGAGACAGAGAGAAGGGGGAAGGCCCAGCACAGTCTCCATAGTTGACAGTATTCGTTTTCATACAGTTTCACTCCACAGGTGGGCATGGGACTGTGCAGGGCAGGAACTGGGCCGGGAGTCTCCTGCATAGGCCCCAGCAAGAACTGAACTGGGGGCACAACCCAGTTCAGCATATAGTTCTATATGGGCCAGGCCCGAGATTCGATCCTTGGTCTCTGGGGCTACAAAGCGAGTGCTTAACACGCTGAGCCATCCCAGCTTCCCCTGAATCAACATTTCTTAATGTCCTCTCCTGCTAGCTTCTGTAAATGAACATTACTTCTCCCATTCTCCTTCATTTGCTCATTCCACAAACGTTTATCAAGTGCTAGCCAGGGCTAAGAATTGGGGAGAAAAAATGGAATAGCCTCAAGGAGCTCAGTTACAGATCAACATTTTGAGTCATTTTAGTCAGTGACTAAAACTTCAAACTAACTTTATTTACTCTTTGAAGAAATTTTTTTAATTGTTTTTTTATTGTTAAATTTATTGGGGTAACATTGGTTGGCAAAATAGTTTCCAGGTGTACAACTCTACATTACATCATCTATGAGTTGCATTATGTGCTCACCACCCAGCATCAGCTCTCTATCCATCACTGTGTATGAAGAAAATTTTTAGTATTTTAAAAGAACCAGTGATTGAAAACAGTTCTTTTAAATCACATAGAAGCAGCCTTCTTCTGAGAAAGAATGATGAATTTCTGTTCTAATTCAAAGACTTAGCATATTATCATTTATTGCAAAGAGAGAATGTGCATATATCCCACCTATTTTTAAGAAGGAAAATCTAAGAATTATATCAATTGTAGAAATTAGATTCTCATTGTCTTTTTTCACTGTTTACTGAAGTCTCCTTTATTAATTAACATGAACACACAAAAGCAACATTTGGAAATTATTATTGCAATTCCATGAAGAAAATGCCAAACAAGAACAAAATGCCTTTTTTCTTAGGCAGACCTGTTCATATGGCTCAGGAGGAAAATATAATCATAAATCTGGTGAAAAAACATTTTATTTTAAATACTGGCCTTTACTGAAGTTTCAGGGAGATAGTGAGGATTTCTCAGCTTGGTAGTAATATAGAAGCGGAAGTCTGGTGCATATTCAATGATAGAGTCCCCAAGTCGGATACATGTAGTTCCACTTTGTTTAAAGGTCTGTTTTAGTAGAAGTGGTTCCAGGATGGGATCTAGTTCTTCTCCAACATTTTCTAGCAACACTGGAGTAAAATCAGAAAAAGATTCCATGTTATCTTAAATACTGACTATAAACCTGCAACCCTCCAAATTCTTTAGCCTTCCAGATTGCTGTTATTCCTAGTTACCTATAAAGTTATTTTTGTCTTTTAAATAAGGAAATGGTATTAGAATGACGTCTCTGGGAAGGGCTTAACTGGTGGATCTCTCTGGTCATCGTGCTTGCTTCCACACTGCTGAACCATAGTGCTACTTGGGGTTCCTCACTTGGTCTGGGATTCACCAAGTGCCCGAGTGCGAGAGCAGTGAGATAATATTCTTCTGAGACACCAGATAAAGATAAGGTGACCAGATTTTAACATTGGCAAAGCAGGACACCATTGATGGGGGTGGGGGAGGGGGTTCTTGATTAAAAATTTGGTCTATCTCCCGCCGTTCCCTAGCTTGTCATGCATTCTTTCCAAAAATCGGGACTTCTTTAAAATGCCGCGGGACACGGGACAAATTGTTAAAAATCGGGACTGTCCCGCCAAAAGCGGGACATCTGGTCAAGAGCATTTCCACTTGTAGTTACACAAATGGTTACTATATTTTTAATTATAAAAGCAACTCATGATTATTGTAGAACATGTGGAAAATATAGAAAAAAATAAAGAAATATTAAATTAATTAAACAGGAGGCGATTAGACTGAGATGGCTCTAATGCCAAGGCAGCTTCCATAAGCGAACCAAAACTTTTAAGCCTGGTAATGCTTCAAGGTTACAAAGAGAAAACACTAAGGACAACCAATCACAAGCAGCCAATTCAGCTTTTAGTGTATGTGCTGCTGAAGTGAGCACCAGTTCAGCTTTAAGCTAATCAAACAGTTTCCTTTCTTTGCTTCCACACTTTTTCTACATCATATTGCCTTTCCCCTGGTTCCTGTTGATGGAGTGCTCCTAACCACTTCCAGTTTGGTGCTGCCTGATTCTAACTGATTTTTGTTCAAATAAACTCTTAAAATTGTTGATATGCCTCATTTTATCTTTTAACAGAAGTTGGATTTTCTTAACCTTTCTCCCTTTCCCTAGAATATTTTACATAATTGATTCATACTATATATAAATTGATAAAAAAAATGACACAAACTATATCTGTATGATAATTATTTGAATAAATTATATTTTTCTCTTTAGTATTTTTATCCATTTTTTTAAAGATTTATTTATTGTTTTTGACAGAGAGAGAGAGATATACAGAGTCAGAGAGAGAAGGGGGAGGGCCCAGAACAGTCTCCATAGTTGCACATCATTGATTTTTCCACATAGTTTCATTCCACAGGTGGACGGGGCTGCACAGGCCAGGAACTGAGCCAGGATCTCACCCCGGTGAGAACCGAACCAGGGGCACTCCCCAGTTCAGCATATGGGTCTGCATGGGCCGGGGCCGGAATTCGATCCTCGGTCCCCAGGGCTGCAAAGTGAGTGCTTAACCCACTGAGCCATCCCTGCTTCCCCTTATCCATCTTTTTTTATACAACATTAGAACTAAACAATATATCTAATTTTTCATCCTAATTATTTTGACCTTTTATAATAGCATATTTCCCTATAATAAAAATAAACATTCTTTAAATTACTGCATAATAGTCTATCATATTAATATTCTCTCAATCTTTAACCAATTACACTATTATTAGATATTTAGATTGTTACCTGTTCTCAGTATTATAAATAGCACTATATACAAAAATAAGAAAATTTTCTTATAACAGCATTCCAGAAGGGGAATCCTTGATTAACATCAGTGCCATTGTTAAGGTTCTCAATACATTTGCCAAATTAAAGTCTTACATTTGTTGTTTGGTTCTGACAGAGCCAAACTTGAATTATTTATTGTGTTTTGTAGGGGTCCCTCAAGAGACCAGATGTACAATTTTGATGGGAAAGAAGGAGCTCAGCATATTGGGATGATGGGCATTAGAATCTCTATTGCAGTGAAAGTACAGACATAGTCTGATTTTTCCCACAGGTTACTACTGGCTAAATAATTTTTTTTTTTTTTTTTTTTTTAGATTTATTTTGTAGTTTTTGGCAGAGACAGAGAGAGACAGAGAGAAGGGGGAGGGCCCAGAGCAGTCTTCATAGTTGTATGTCATCAGTTTTCGACATTGTTTCATTCCACACAGGTGGGCGGGGCACGCAGGGAGGGAACTGGGCTGGGGGCCTCCTGCATGGGACGCACGCCCCCTTGAGCCAGGGGCCAAACAGGGGGGTGAGGACCGAACTGGGGCTTTCTACATGGGAGGCACACCCCAGTTCAGCATATGGGTCTGCACAAGCCAGGGCCAGGATTCAATCCTTGATCCACTGGGCTGCAATACGAGTGCTTAACCCACTGACCCATCCCAGGTTCCCCTAAATAAATTCTTAAAACTCTCTTCTTGTCAATTTTCTTCAGTGCTGAGATCTTATTTAACCAAATCAGGCATGTCAGATGATTTCAAAATTCTATTTCATACCTGAATAAAATGATTATTTTTCATGGTTAAATATGAATGCCTCATAATGTATTAAATATGTTAGTCTTCTGTTATTTAGAGTGCTTCCATTTTTTTCCATTGTTAATGATGCTGCAGTGAACATCTCTTTTAATAAAGCCTTGTGTTCATCTCTGATAACTTAATCATGCTGGAGTCTTAAAGGTGCAATTAATGGTCAACAGGTCTGAACATTTTAAGGGATATTTATATTCACAAATGTCTGTAGATATTTCAGAGTTGCAATGAGCACTCATTTCTTTCTAATTTGTTTTTAAGCTTGTTATTATATAACATCATTGTACTTACAAATACTAGGTAGGCATCATGTTGGCACTATATTTACTCATGAACCTCACAACTTTAGAAAGCATGGACTATTATTACCCTAGTTTTATGGACGAGAAAACTGAAGTAAGGCAATAGAAGTAAATTTTTTTAGTTAAATCACTTAGCAACTGGTAAAGCAGGGATTTGACCTAAGCAGTCTGGCTCGCTACATGAGTCTCATTACCACTATGTGACACTGTCGGCAATTAGTACTATATTTATTAAAACATTATAAAAATTTACATTTTGGGCTTAATATTTTAGGTGCTCATTGACTAATTACATTTTCTTCTTCTGGAAAATACATGTTAATATTATATTTGCCTATTTCCTATTGTGGGGTATGTTATTTACAATTGGGTTCATCTGCAAGTGATAAAAAACTCAAAATAATAGTGACATGAAACAGAAGGAATTTATGTCTCACGTAAAGGGGGGCTTGAGGTAATCAGTCTACAACTGGAAAGACTGTAAATAAAGTGGTAAGACATCCAAGTTCCTGCCATCTTGCTGTTTCACTAGTTTTGGCATGTGGCTTTGATCTCTTTGTTTAAAATGGCTTTTAGAACTACAACCACATTCCAGCCATCAGAATAAAGAGAAAACAGAAAAGAGAGAAATATTTTTTAATGATATTTCCTGGGAATCATAAATGGCATTTCCACTTATATCTTAATGGCCGGACCAAGTCATATTTACCATATACAACCACAACAGATGTTTGAAAATTAATTTCTTTACTTTGAATGCAGTGTATCCTGGTAAATACTGGGGTAGCTAAAATAAGGAAGGAGGTGAGAATAGACATCAGGAAGCAAACAGCACTTATTGTCACAATGTGCTAGGTTTTAAAACTTTATTTTTATGTATTTTAACATTGCTATAGCAATGTTAAAGCAGATGCGGAGGGTGTGGAGTCCAAAATTAAGGCACCAACAAATTCAGTGAATGGTGAAGGACCTATTCCCTGGTTCATAGATGGCTCTTTTTGCTATGTCCTCACATGTCAGAAGGGAGCAAGGAGCTCTCTGGGGTCTCTTTCATGATAGCACTAATCCCATACATAAAGCTCTGCCCTCATCACCTAAGCACCTTGTAAGGCCCAAACTTCTAATACCATCACCCTGGTGATTATGATCCCCCAGTTTTCTGTTTGTTCTAACACTTGTTTTTATCTCTTTTTGTAATTTAACTTTTTGTTGTAGAAATATTAAACCTTTTTCACAAAAAGAATAGTATACTCTTGTAAATTCAGCCAATTGTGTTTCATTTATTCCTCCTCTTACCATGAATAATTTACAAACAAATCTCAGACATCATAAAATTTCATCTGCAAGTATTTGAATAAGTATATCTGAGAAGTAAAGATTTCTTTAAAAGTTGACACACCTTAATAAACTATTAATGATTTATAATTTCATCAAATATCAAGGCAAGAAATGTTTCATTGTTTTAAAATATTTTGATTGCAGTTGGATTGCTTAAATTGAGATACAAATAAATTCCATAAATTGTGATTGTTTGATATTCTCTTAAGTTTCTTTTATATAATGTTTCTTGGCTTAAAATATATACTTTAAATCTTTTTATTTTTTCTATTGTGTATTTTCTTAGAAAGTCCTTTCCCATTAAAGACAACTTAGTTATTTCCCTATAGAGCATTTGTCTTCTCTCTCTTGTATTTTTCATATTTAATTTTTAAACTCATCCATAGCATATTTTGGTGTGAAGTAAGACTAACTTGATATATTTTTCAACAAAACCAATTTTCTGAATATCATGTGCTGAATGACCTATCACTGTTCCATTGGTTTACAGTGCTTACTTTCTAATACATTAAAGGCTTACTTACATATATATTAGCTCTTATACCAGAATTATTCCAGTTAATTTTTTTGAAGATTTATTTTATTTATTGTTTTTGACAGAGAGAGAGATACAGAGACAGAGAGAAGGGGAGGGCTCAGAACAGTCTCCATAGTTGCACATCATTGTTTTTTTCACATAGTTTCCTTCCACAGGTGGACGTGGGGCTGCACAGGGCAGGAACTGGGCTGGGGTCTCACCTCAGTGAGAACCGAACTGGGGACACTCCCCGGTTCAGCATATGGGCCTGCACAGGCTGGGGCTGGGCCCGGATTCAATCCTCGGTCCCTGGAGCTGCAAAATGAACGCTTAACCCACTGAGCCATCCCAGCTTCCCCCCAGTTAATTTTAAACTCAGTCTTTTTTGAATTTTTGTTGCTTCTTTTATTGTCTTCTAGGTTAACTTTAGTATTATTTCTAAAACACTTATTTCTGAAAGAATTGACATGCTAACATTTGGTTTTCTTAGGAAAAATGGAACATCTTACTCAAATCTTTTGTTTTTCAGTTGTTTTGTTATTTTCACACTATGTATTGTTAGAGTCATTCTACATTTTCATTTTGTTCTGTTTTGTTTTCTAATCATTGGTTGACTGGAATCACTACCTAGTTGTTTTGCTCTCAGTTACTGATTTATAAAATTTTTCTTACTGGAATATTAACTTCTTCTGTTCAAATTGATTTTAAGTTAATTCTCTTTGGTTTTCTAAATGAAATATATTGTCTATAAATATGATAATATAAATATGAATATAATAGTTTTCTCTTTCCAAATGTTATAGTACCTTCATTGTTTTTTGTTTTATTTCATTAAGAACTTCATGCTAAACAATAACATTATTAATAAATATCAATTTCTCATTTTTATTTTTAAAGTATCAGCTGATTTAAATCCATTAATTTGTTAGAGTTGTGAACTCAAATTCAATGTATAGACTATTACAACACTTATTTTATCTAATTGCCTCAACTTTTAACAGAAATTTTTGCATAAAATTTAATTTTTTAATTATTTTTTTACTAAAAATTATTATGCAATTTCATTCCCTACTCCCCATAAATTATTCCCTCGTTTGGAATGTCTATATTAATGTGCATCTTTTTCAAAGCTAAAATATACATCATAAAACAAATATTAAAGGCTTGATTCTTTCCCCCAAATCTGAAAATTTATTTCCTCACTGGTAGAATCAAGTTGTAAGCCTGTTAGGATAGATTTTTGTGGCATCCTGCTTTCAAAGAAATATGTTCTCAACATTAAGTATTTACTATATGATAAGCCTCACTAGAAAATTAAGAGTATTCTAAACTTTAAAAACAGAAAAAAAGAACAAAAATCCCTATTACATAAATTACCCAAAATACTATCCTTAATTTAATTATTTTATTTTGACTAACTTTGGACTCTTTTAACTTTTAATTAAATCAAAATATGTTTCATGTTAAAATATAGGAGCAAATTCATGAGACAAGCTTCTTTTCATATTTCTTCATCAAACTTAACAATATATTGATTTACATAAAAACCTCTTTCCTCTTTCCCAAGTTCCAGTCCATCACAGCATTTGAAATGCTTGTGAGAAATCAAGATTGGCAATTCAAACACATGGCTGCTACTATCTTTGAGTAAGGCAGATCATCTCACTAAAACAGTTATTCTTAGCAACAGAAATATAAAGAGAACTATGTATTCTTTTCATATTTCATGTGTATTTAGGACATTAACTTCATTATGAATTATCTACATTATTCTATGTGAGACTTCAAATTAATGGGAAAATATCTTCTGTATAGTATGTTCGAACAATTGAGCATATCAGAGTAAAAGAAAATTCAACAAACAAGTACTGCATACCTACTAAGTACTTTCAATGAGTTTGGAGGTAAAAAAAAACAAGCAGTTATGTATATAATAAGGCAACAGCAGAAATTAGTAAAAGCTGTAGTATTAGCACTCATTAAAGAGGTCAAGAGAAATGCCACAAAAAAATAAGGAGTTTGAGCTATATCTTAAAGGATGAAATTTGAAGGAATTCACCAAATGGATGGAAGAGCACAGAAAGCTAAGAGATGAGAAATGGCACTATGTTGTTATACACTCCCTGCTCTCAAATACCCCAAACTCTCATCTTCTAATCCTCATTACTTGTGCAAACTCTATCTCCCTCTTTAAAACCAATAAGCTTCAAGAAAAGAGAGACCAAGTCTGTCTTGTTCATGCTGTGTATTCAGTAGCATGCGGTAATTGGAAAATAAATATTAGATGAATGAATGAAGAAACAAATGAGTAAATAAAAGAAACATTAAACCTAGGCTGACAAAAATGGGATATTGGATGATAAAAACAGGACAGGGTTATGTAATATTTCATATTCATGAAAAGGACAATAACAGAAGTTTTATTACATGAACACATTGAGCTAACAATTATTCTTCAGTGACAGAACTCATACAAAAATTTAGGTGGACAAAGAGGGAGACTATTTCACCACAATTGTACTACAAACATTTCTCCAATGATGTAATCTTATACAGCAAGTTTTGGTCTTTCAACACCTTATCATAAAACTTCTCACACTCTATGACACAATTTAATTTTATAACTAACACAGTCCTCATTATCTCACCACAATCTAGATTTTTAGGCTATAAAAGATCTAAGAAACAACCTAAACTCACTGCAAAAGAACATGGAAAGGGGTGAAAATGAGTACCATTAATTTATTGCATATAAAAAAACTCATAAATAATACACATCAATAAAATACTTATGAAATACCACATGAGAAGTTAAAAAAAATCTGTATAGCATAGCACACTGAACACTCTAATGCAGGACTACAGTGACCAGACTGAAAAAATATCATAAACATTCACCAGAAAATAAAAAAAAAAAAAGAGGAAGGAAGGAAGGAAGAAAGGAAGGGAAAGAAGGAACACCCTAGACTGCTATCATAAGCCAGTATATGCTAATGTCCCATTAGCAAGTTCCGCTGAAATAAAAAGGTAGTAACAGCCTGTTGAATCAAAAATATGAGTCTGAAAGGTCTGTATCAAACTGAATGTAGGGCAGAAAGTATCTCTATGGGTGGAATGATGGTAGAAATAACAGCAAGATTCAGTCACTGCATCCCACATTCCAAACCCGATGAAAGCAAATAGCCAGGTGAGGCCATTCAGTAGTTCACCTGCATTGAGACTGTCCTGGCTCCCACATGCTGAACGGGGCTTAGCAACCACCTCTTGTATTCTCTGCTGCTACAGACAAGCAAGCGGGCAGTGTCTGATTGTTGCTAGCTCATGAAGCCTGGCCCTGACTGGATAAAGTAAATGGAACTTTCTCTTTCATCACACTTATAGTTTTACTGCACACATTGATTAACATAGGGCCTTATGATAATTAAACAACCCACATTCAGTTTTTTACAAAAAATTAAAAATGGGACAAAATTGGCATTTATGTTAAATTGTGAGACAGTCAGAAAATATGAGAAAAATAGTGCTGTCTCATTTAAAATGGTATGAATGGTCAACCTAATTAAGCTAGAAGTAGTGTTGCTTCCCTGATATGTTATATGCAAGGGCAAAAAGTGAAGTATTAGGAGTTAAGATAAAAGTAAGGAAGGCTCAGATATTATACACTTTGCTCTTCATGCAATGATATTTTTCATAAAATTAATGGAAACCCATTAAAAGATCTTTATAAGTTAATTTATTTTTTAAATTAAAAAATGTATGTTATTTTATTTTTCTAACTTTATTAAGATATGGACAAACAGGTTTATCACTAATATTTATATGATATTATCTTGTGCACACCTTCTTATTGATAAGGTAATATATACTTTTATTTTCTAGAACCTTAACTTTCACTTTTTTTAAAGCAGCAGGCAGCAGGATACTTTTTAATTAGAGATCTTATTGTAAAATTCAATATAAACAAATAAAAGGGAGACCTGCTCTGGTTAAAGCAGAGGCAGGTGGGTAAAGAGGTGAAAGAAAACCCAGGTTGCCTGCAAAGGATAACAGATCAAAGCTACTGTCTTTGAATAGACCAATATCTAAAGATAACTTATTAAATGGAGGACTCTTTAACTGCTTATATTTTAAAACTATAACAGTAATTGATTGTTTTACTTGAAAGTTAAATATAAAAAGTTATAAAATCTGCCATCTGTTTCTCTTTCTATAAAAGATTTAAATCTCTTCACTTTTTTTTTTAAGATAACAAAAACGTTTTAATGATAAAAACTGGCATTTACCAGAGTTTAGCATGAATATTTTCATACAACTGGGAAAAAATAAGTCACAAATTTTAAAGATAAACCCACTAACAGCAAATTTTAAAGAGATTTCTATAACCACTTGATTATGACATTCACATTAAAACACTCGTAATTGAAGTCTTTTTTTATTTTATGTAAAAAGAGCTAGCACTGTTTCTGCAGTAAGGTAGGCATTTTGAGTGACTCATTCATGGGAGTTCACTTAGTCCAACTTAATGAAGCCTATATCCTTTGCATACTGACAGAAACACTGGTGGCACCTATTGAGGCTGCATTTCTGGATCAGACCATGCCAGTTTGAGCAGATGAGGCAAGGAGACCCCTGGCTGAATTTTCTTGGATGGCTCCAGTAGAGCTGCTGATGACCCATCTTGCTCTCTTGAAGGCAACAAGGAAAAAGGAAAGAGCTTTTGACATCTTTCTGATGACTCATGTTAAAAGGCACTGTAAATAATCATTATCGATTTTAAAAGCATTTCATTCCAAAAAGTAGGTTAAAGCAACTGTGAATGACACAGTAATAAGCACTGGACAAAGGCAGAAGACTTGGGACTAGTTTAGCACTCCCTTTAACAAGGGATACAATGTTCATTAAACCATGTAACTAACATTCTCGAGTACCTTGCTTGTTAATAAAATAAAGTGGTTGGAATTACTATTGGATTTCAAATTTTTATGGCCACAACTCCAAGTAAGAAATACATTTTAAATCTTTATTTAGTATACAAGATATGCATCTAAAACTTTCAAACTTTCATGAAATAATGCCTACCTTTTACTCAGTGCTATGTAGCCTAATACATTCTATTCTTTTTCTATTGCATTTCATTTAAAAATCCTGTCAAGACCCACTAAGTTGGCTTTCTCTCACAGTTGAGACATAGTTTGAAAAACAGTAGGCAGATATCTTTACAGCAATTTCCTCTCTAAAGTGATGCAGTACTATCATCAAGATATATGATTGAGATCATAGAAATCTCCAGAATGTCGAGCCCATAGTAGATGCTCAATTATCATTTAATTATTTTTATTATATCAAGGAAATTATTTGAATATTTAAGCTAAATTAGGTAATTTTAATAAAAATGTTTAAGATGCCAGTTCCTCCAAGAAATCTGATTCCTCTGAATTCTTGTAGTTCATCATCTGTGCCTTTCTTATTATACTAATAAAATTAAATATAATACTAATATATTGATAATTAGAAGACAATACACATAAACCACATAGTAAATCCCCAACAATAAAACAACTTAAGTTGAGCTTATCAGACATTGCTGTAAATACCCAAATTACAGTAATTCATTTTTTCCTCATCCTATATGATGAGGAGAGATGGTGAAACTAAGTCTCAGAAAGATCACTGAACAAACCACTGAGTAACAGAGGCAGGTACTCTGATTCTATAGCCAATGAACTTACTCATAACAGTATACTAGTTCTAATAAGGGTCAGTGATGTATGTCCACTTTCTATTTTGATTACACTTAGCTACTTCTATTTTCTGATCCTGTTTATTTTTTTAAAGATTTATTTTATTGTTTTTAACAGAGACAGAGAGAGAGAGACAGAGACAGAGTGAGACAGAGAGAAGGGGGAGGGCCCAGAGCAGTTATCAGTTATCAATATGGTTTTGTTCCACATGAGTGGATGGGGGCCGCGCAGGGCTGGAACTGGGCTGTGGGCCTCCTGCATGGGAGGCACAACCCCTTGAGCCAGGGGCTGAACTGGAGAGCAAGAACCAAACTGGGGGCCCCGCGCACAGGAAGCACACCCCAGTTCAACATACGGATCTGCATGGGCAGGGCCAGAACTCACCGAGCCATTTCAGCTTCTCCTGATCCTGTCTATTAAACAAGCAAGGTATTTGACAGTAGAGATCATATTCCCACCTTTTTTGTAATTCCCATATCACTATACTATAGTCATATATACTATAAGAATACCAGTTGGATAAATGAAATAATATTTTTGTGTGTGTCTACATGTCACACAGATTTTGGAGGTAGATGTTAATTAGTTTTCATTTCACTCTTATCATAACAGAACCTAAAATTGTGATTAATATTGTAAAGACTAATTCATTATTAATATACAAAAATAAAATGCCTATAAAATTCCCTGGTGTATTTATCATGATTCTTCCATGTAGTTCTAGCTCTAATAGTACCTCAGATTGGCAAAACTGGTCCCGAGGCTAAATACGTTGTAATTTCATGTTTCCTTTTGTTTGGTCAAGTAAATAGTCAAATTTGATAGTTAACATGGATTTAAAATAAAATGTGATGAATAACCCAAATTTATTCCAATTGTTAAGTATTTTGTTTTTGTGTTTTGACAAATATGACATGTGCATAGAACTTTATTTAAAAATGCTTGTTTCTAATCTCTCCACTGTCAATGGCAGATTATAGTCAGCCATGTAAAATGTGTACTTACTACTCTATGACTTTTGTAGGACAAGTCAAGAGAAGAATAAATAGGTAATTGGAGTAATGTATAAAAATACTTGTGGATGGGGAAGCCGGGATGGCTCAGTGGGTTAGCCGCTCACTTTGCAGGCCTGGGGACCGAGGATCGAATCCCAGCCCCGGCCCATGCAGACCCATATGCTGAACTGGGGAGTGCCCCCAGTTCAGTTCTCACCGGGGTGAGATCCTGGCCCAGTTCCTGCCCTGTGCAGCCCCACCCACCTGTGGAATGAAACTATGTGAAAAAACTGATGATGTGCAACTATGGAGACTGTTCTGGGCCCTCCCACTTCTCTCTGTCTCTGACTCTGTATCTCTCTCTCTCTCTGTCAAAAACAATAAATCTTAAAAAAAAAAAAATACTTGTGGCATATCAAGTGGTCCTTTTAATGGCAGAAATGGAGTTATAATGAGAACTATATAAAGGTGAAGAATGGACAAAAATTAAACCGTTCAATTAGAGGCAGCATCACAAATGAATCTTGAGACAAAGAAAATGTCCTAACCTTCTGGAAATATAATTTCTAAATTCTCACTTGATTAATTATCAACAAATAATATTATCAACAGAATTAATATAAATGGCATTAACAAAGTCATTATTTAAGATGAGTCTAACACAAATATTTTTTAAACAAAAAAAACAAACTTAATCATTTTTGACTAATTACGCCCTCCTCAGGCATTTCTGTAATGTATACTTGTTATTCAACTACGTACCAGGAGTACCAAACTGAATGCAATTTTCCAGAGTCCTAACATAGTCAGGATCACTTAATTTAATTAGATGAAGACTATTAGCTTTTTCCATGTTCTTGATCCATTTATTAGCCTGACCTTGAGGATCTATCATTAGAGGCCACCTTCTTGCATTCCTGAAAGAGAAGAGAAAAACTATGCTGGTCAAGCTATAGTTTGCCTCTATATTATTTGATTATACACACATCACTTTCTTACAGCTTATGCTTTATATTAGTATTTTACTTTTTATTCTGAGAAATTATGTTCTTTAAGCACAAACATTTAAATTGAGCAGGATACTAGAATGGCAACTATAAAACCATCTGGCAAATTTAACAGGTTCTTTTACTTCTTTTGAAAAATTATAGTTCTTTAGATGTTAAATTACATTTTGAAAATATTTGCTGCTCTTACTAATTAAGTCACAATGACAACCATTAAGAGTAATGGAAATCAGGAAACTTGAGTTGTTCACTAGGCCCTGTCATTAATTATTTGTGTGACCTTGGGCAAATCACTTCACTTCCTAAGCTGTTCTCTTCTATCATGTGTACAATAGGGAAAGAGAAAGGACTGCGACACCATATTTCTCTTTGAACTTTAGACCATTAAAGCATAATTTTACATCAGCTAAACTTCAAACTATCCATGGACCCTTTAGTGTTAACACAATTATTAACTCAGTATTTGTTTCAAACACATGAATATTTAATGTCACACATGTAGTTCACTACATATTTGCTTACTGGTTGTGAGCTTTTTATGGACAGAAATATATTCCCTGAAAGCCAGGGTTTATACACTATGGCAGAGCTCATACTTAATGCTTTATTCTCACTCACATCCCCCATTTTATAAGAACAAGATCAGTGAACTATAGGACACCCAGTTTATTTTCCAGGGTTTTATAGGGTCATAAAGAGTTAAGTAGTACCTGCCATCACTATATGGTACCAACCATATAGTTTTCAGCCTTGTGTGAAATGTAATCAGCATTAACATTACTGTTCTTTTTCTTTCTTTTAGAAGTTTTGGTAAACACAAGCCATAACAGTGGTCACTTTACTAAAGATACTGTCAAATTCTTCAAAAATGAACATAAAAAATTCATACAGAACATCAGAAGAGCAGGAAGAGAAAATAAAAAGTGGGGCCAAAAAAAAGGGGGGAGGAGACTTGAAATGGAACATAATAATATATTTAATTCAATTTCATTATAACATGAATTTAGAATTTCATTAGTTTGTTCCCCCAAATGGAAGTAATCATATTTTTGAGCATATTAGTTACTGTCTGATTTAAAAAAACAAAAAACATGTAGCTTATATAGTAAAGATAGTAGATAGTCTTTTCCTCCAATATCAGCATTATATAATGTGTTTGTCAGCTTGGGCTGCCATAACAAAGTACCATAGTCAGCTTTAAACAACATAAGTTAATTTCTCACAGTTCTGAAGTCCAAGATCAAGGTGCTGGTAGGTTTGGTCTCTTTGGCTTGCAGACAATACAGCCCTCTAGCTCTTTCCTCACATGGCCTTTCTTCTGCACATGAATCCCTGATGTCTTCCTTTTTTTATAAGAGTATCAGTCCTATTGGATTAGGGCTCTACCTTTGTGACCTTACTGAACCTAATTACTTCCTTAAAGACCTTATCTCCAAACACAGTCACATTGGGGGTTAGGGCTTCAACATACAAATTTTGGTGGGGGAAGATACAGAGGAAGAACAACTCAGTTCATTATATTTAGGAAGCTCAAAAGAGTAGTGTCATACCTTAGGTGCACTCAAATAATAAAAAGAGAATAATATCCATAAGAAACTAAAAGGAGTGAGAAGGGAAATTAAAAAAATAACAACACTCATAAGTATGTGAATTTTGTTCTGTCACATTTTAGAAATATTTTTAAGTTTGGAGGATTATGTGTGAGTGTTAGACTGCATTTATGCTTCCCTAAAGAAATTGAATGACTCACTCTTCCTTCTGTTGATTCCATTTTTTTAGTCACAATACCCATGTTCAATGCTGATTTTATTTTTTTATTGGTCCAAAATGTACTTCCTCCCCATCCTTCCATGTTTAACTCCTACTTGTATTTAAAGATCAGCTTCAGTGCAGTTCACAAAGCCTATCTTGATCTCTTTTCTTTGTAAACTTCAGCAATTCATCCATATTACATTTGTGGTGCTTTCAAATAACAATAATATTCTATTATGGCAATTCTCTAATTTCTTAACTGCATCACTAAACTGTATATTTCTACATCATAAAAAGTTTGAAGATGATAATCTGGTGAAATAAAAATGGCAACAACAACAACAAAATTCTAGCAAACACTATACAAGTTAAATCATTCTAAAAATTGACATTTTCTAAGAGAATACTTGTCCAGAAAACAACATCTTAAAATCAGAGAAAGATTTCTGGTGCTAACCACACTGGGCTAAGCACATTATAGCCTATCTCTTCCACTGGTTATAATGAATAATTCTGGATAAAACACAAAAAGCTGGGGGAGCTGGGATGGCTACATGGGTTAAGCGCTCACTTTGCAGCCCCAAGGACCAAAAATCGAATCCCAGCTCCCGCCCATGTGGACCCTTATGCTGAAATGGGGTGTGCTTCCCATGTGCGAGGCCCCTACTTTGGTTCTCATACCCTGGTTTGGCCCCTGGGCTCAAGGGGGTATGCCTCCCATGTGGGAGGTCCCCAGCCTCGTTCATACCCTGCACGGCCCTCTACCACCTGTGTGGAACAAAAGCATGTCAAAAACTGATGATGTATAACTATGGAAACTGCTCTGGGCTCTCCCCTTTCTCTCTGTCTCTCTCTGCCTCTGTCTCTGTGTCTTTCAAAAATAATAAAATGCCTTTTTAAAAAAGCAGCTACTTATAGATTCTAAACAGAAAACCATTAGTGAATGGGAGAAAAGTTAAAATTTGAGAAACAACCAATAAGGAGGTGGTGAGTTTCTAGCGTGCACACGTGCATGCATCTGTGTGCACACGTGTGTGTGTGTGTTTCTTGTTATTTTCTATCACTGATCTCAGAACAGGCTCAGTAGGGGAGATGTGCAGCAGGCACAGATAGCAAAACCTTTCACTAGAGGACTGAGAAAATGATCTTGTGTGAGCCAGATAATGTAGGGGCAATTCATATTTTGTTTTGTTTTTTCTCTCTGTTCTCTTCTGTCCCTGACCCCAAGTCAGTCCCAGTCACAGACTATATTGCATGGCAGAAGCAATGATGGTGCAATTAACTAAAACACTGATGAAGAACCCATGTCTGTGGATAGCAGAACTGAGAAAAGGGGCCTCTGTTGTGCATAGAATGCAAGGGTGTCTTAGTCCATTCAGGTTGCTATAACAAATGACCACAGACTGGTGGTTGAAATAACTAACACTTATTTCTCACAGTTCTGGAGACTGGGAAGCCCAAGGTGTCAGCAGATCCAGTGTCTTGTGAGGGCTGCTTACTGGTTTGCATGCAGATGGCCATCTTTTTTGTATCTTCACATGGTAAATAGTAGAGACCAATCATCTCTGTGTCTCTTCTTATAAAGGCACTAATCCCTGTATATACATATCTATCTCTTTCTATCCCTATTTCTCTCTCTCTATATATATATATTATCTCTATCATCTATATCCATCTAGTCATCTCTATCTAAGGGTGTCCCAAAATTCATGCAAGATTTGAATTTTGTGTCATTTGTGCAGTAAAGTGTTGACAATGAAAAAAAAAGTCCACGTGACAGCTGACAGTTCAGGGTTATTAAAAATGGAGTGCTACATGAAAGAACAACACGTTTGCATTGTTGAGCAATGAAAATTTACAATTTTTAATTATAAACCTGTGTTTTCTATCAAAATTACTTCTCGCATGAATTTTGGGACACCCTTCTTTACAGACACAGAGATGCTGTTCTATGCCCAGTTAACAACTATATCAATTTTATTTCCCCCAAGCAACACCTTCAATATAACATCTTTTTGATTCAAAACAGGACAATGTTGTGACTTCAATTTACAATATTTGCTTTTAAAGATTAGGGCTTCCATAGAATAACATATCAGATGAATACAATTTCAAAGGAGACATTCTTCAGGTTAAGTTGAAAAGAATACTGTTTTAAAAATATATATGCAATAATTATGGTGGACAGCTAGCTATATGCAGCACAAATTGGTTTAAATAGCTTCACTATTTCTGGATGAATATAATTCCTGATTTTTAAATAAATAAGCACTATATTTACTGTTTACTTCTTCTCTACCAATATTTTGCATTTTTTTTTGACAAGACAATGTTTTTCTCCATACAGATTTTGCTCATACTTCCTCCACAAAACATTCTTGAATCCAGAAATGCCCTAAAACCAGTAGTTCCCAAGTGAAAACTGAATTCTTACAGCCCTCAGCATTTCAAGTTTCATAGTGTTTGTTCTTTTGTTACTGTCTAGAGAGGATGGTTATTTGGTGCTTTTTCATTAATTCTTTTAATATAGACTTTTAACAGCGATAATACATGTTCACAATAGTCTACATGAAAGGACATAGATTTGAATATATAACAGCAGTGCTTTTCAAAGACTTTTGGTATTTTCCTCGTTATACACACACAAAAATGCATAAATGCGGACAAGAAAAGGTAGTTGCTCCTCTCAGTTATAATTGCTGCTGAAATAAACCTAATTTATCTACAGTTTAGAGAAATGAAAAAAGACATTTAAAAAAATCAGTTATTTTAGGTATAGGTCTGATTTAGTTAATAAATTTTTAAAGAATTTAATACTTTCCCCATGAAATGTTTACAAACAATCCAATTCCATTTAATGCTATCACTAGAAATTCTGACAAACCAAGGACCTTTAGGAGTCAATAGCTCCAAAAGTTAATTATAACATACAAATTTTATAGATTGTCCTTGTTTCCCTAAATAATCAGCTCCTCATTCAGCTGAGGTAGTATGTGAAAAGCACTTAGCACAGGATTAGTTCCTTAGTAAGTGTTCAATGTTAGGTATTATCATTATTAAGCAAGTGTCTCTAGAAGGATGCACTATGCAATTAAATAAGATACTTATCTGATACTTCAAAATAATCACCTTAAACCTATTTATAGATTACCAAAATACACTGACAAAATAAGACAAGAATAAAAAGTGTTAATGTTTTTTCCTAGAGGAATTGCTACCATAACTTTTTGCTAATATTTCAACATTTTTACAAACAAATAGCAAAAATGTAGGGGTTATGGTTCATTAACACTATTTTCTACTTCTACCTTTCTGAAACGTGTTTGTTGTCTTGAAAAATAATCCCTGAAAGTTTTGAAATCTTAAAGTCAGAAATATTCATCAACAATTCTATTATTATTGAAATATGACTGAACCTAAAGAAAAGGTACATTTATTTGCTAGAAAATAAGAAGCAGTTTAGCTTCCAACGGAAATAATGGTTACAGATGTCCTGCTAGGTGGAACAAAAATATATGAATTGCAAATCAAAACAGCAAAGACATAATTACTGCTGTGTGGGACATGACCAACTATAATCACAAGATTATTTTTCTCTGAGAAGGAAAAATAATAGCAAAAACAATAACACAAACATTAAAATATCTGACTATTCTTTAGGGTGAAGTTGATTGGTCCAGTTATGCAAAAGTCAAAAGTAAAAGATGGACTTCTAAACTTTCAGAAACCTCCCCTATATGTCAATGTCTAATATATATTCTCACATCAAACATCAACACAAATGGTCTGTATGCCATCCACTAGTTAAGTAATTAAAAAAAAACAACTAGCTGCCATCCTATACCTAAAAGGCACTAAAAAATCTGTTTTAGTGGCAAACTAATGCATGGATTGATCATTTATCTAGATTCTATAATTTCTCTTCTGGATTAATTTAGAATACCAGAGCAGAGTGTACAATACTTAATTTTAAGTCCCCAAAGAAGTTTTGTAATCTTTCTTCTAAATCGACACACTAATTAAATTTTAGTGCCTAAGAACACTTGTCTCTCTAAGTATAATATATTTGGTTTAAAAATGAGAACTAAGTAACACAGCTTTTTTTTTTTCTTTTTTAACATTTTTTTTTTTTTTTTTTTTTTTTTTTTTTTTTTTTTTTTTTTTTTTTTTTTTTTTTTTTTTTTT
>PVKE010019807.1:0-28107 GCA_004027555.1 Craseonycteris thonglongyai | reverse complement strand
TTAAACTAGAACTGGAATCTTTTAAAGCCTACTGCCAAGTTTTATATCAGTTCCATTAGACCAATCATTTTCTAATCTCTTGAAATCTTTTCCAATTTTGTATCTTAAAAAAGGGGTCATAATCCAAAATCTGGATGGTACCTGGAGATAGAAGCACTGCCAAAATAAAATGACCCCACCACAGAAAGTCCTTTTGCTCCCATATAAAATTTTTGAATTATATATAACACTATTTGAAAAGCACAAATCAAATAGTACAATTGGACTTAGAGGTTACTATCATAAAAATGTTAATTTCATCCTTAGTTCTGCTATTTTTACTTTTGCCCTCCCATTAGGAGGTTTTATGACTTAAAAGCTCATCATAAAAAGATTTCAATCCAAATTTACCTGACTTTAACATGCCCCAGAAGAGTGAACTTTTTTCTTTTTTATTCCCATTTGCGGAGTACAACAGTTATATTATTCCTAGTGAGTTCCCCCCAATATTAGCATTCAATCTGAGTCAATTCAGATAACAAATCTTTGTGCTACATCTGCACTCAAACTAGACACTTAATTTTCACGATACCATATTTTAATCAGTCATCAGGGGACTCTTATCTGTCTCCAAGCTGGCTGTTTCAGAGGTAATTGGCATTAACAGAGTATTGGTGTGATTCCTGCTCTAATCTCATGTTAGTGAATTTCGGTATCTGAAATTACAGATATAAAATAACAGTGAGCGTCTAACCTGAGGGGTGATGGGACCATGACCCAGCTTACACACACTTACAAAGAGAACTCTAAGGATGAAAAGAAGCACAACACTTCCACTTTTCATAAGGAAAATAACAAAAGAGCCTACCATAACCTAATCACTGATCCCAAAATTCCATCCTGAGTCATTGTCAGGCTAACCAATCAAAAAACAACACCAGGCTCGTATTTCTCAGCTTCTTAAAGGTCAACATATGCCTATCAGGAGCTGAATCTCTAGTAGGAAAAAGGACAAGGATTTTCCCTTCCACATACATCCACAGGACATCCTGCCAACACTCCAAGTCCAGAGAGAAAATTTCATAGACTTGAGTTGGCTTTGCATTCCATAGGAAAGTAGAGTTAAATTTCTCTCTACAATATGGTACTGGTTAAATAAGGAAAGCTTCAAGCTACCTAATTAATCAAGTTATTAGGAAATGAAAAATATCTTTTTATTTATTTATTTATTTATTTTTGACAGAGAGAGACAGAGACAGAGACAGAGAGAGAACTGAACTGGGGGAGCTCCCAGTTCAGCACATGGTTCCGCACGGGTCGGGGCCGGGATTGGGGCCGGGATTTGATCGCCAGAGTGAGCGCTTAACCCACTAAGCCATCCCAGCTTCCCCGGAAAATATCTTTTGAAAGCAGGATGACAAGCACCCAGCCCAGAGATTTACATTTATGAAGTGCTCAGTTAACATTTGTTGAACTAAACTGATAGACTAAATTGACCCAGTACCAGTGTGTTGATAGAGCTCAACAACTGGGTTGAAGGGAAAGAGAGCAGAAGGAACCCTGGTTTATAGTATTTGCCAATTTTTTTGATTAAAAAATACTTCCACTACGGGCAATTTGAAGCTTCCAACAACAGCTCCCATGGCCCAGAGGAGCTGGTTCCAGTACTCTACTGTGATCAAGACACAAAAGAAGATAGTCAAAAACTACGTGAGTGCCTGTTAGGTAACAGTCTATACTTTAACCATACTGAATAATACAGGTAAAAGTTGTAATCAAAGGATACGGTGATTGTTTAAATTTTAAAAATGTATTACAGTAAAAGAGATTGTCATTAATCCCCCTCAAAAGACTGCCCGTCACTCTGAATCCAATTACCCCATCGTTTTTGCCACTTTCTGAAGCAGTTCTGGAAGTCCTCTTTCATGAGTGTCTTCAGTTGCGCTGTCATGGCTGCCTCAATGTCCTAAATCAATTCAAAATGTTTACCTTTCACGGTCATTTTGATGTTGGGGGAGAGCCGGAAGTCACACGGTGCAGGATCTGGTGACTAAGGTGGATGAGGACACACTGTCATGTTTTTGTTTGACAGAAATTTCCATACCAGAGCAATGTATGACCTGAATCAATTTGTTAAAGTGTGATCAAAAAATACAGTGAATGTTTAAATTTTAAAAACGTATTACAATAAGAGACATTGCCATTAACCCCCCTCGAAATACTTCTCCTCACTTTAAACAATGTGCTTTTTATCATAATAAATTTTTTTAATTTAAACATTCACTATATTTTCTTAAGCATAGCTGAATCAACTAAAGATACTCACAAAAGAAGACTTCTGAACTGCTTCAGAAAGTGGCAAGAACAATGGGATAAGTGTGTTCATAGTGAGGAGGAGTATTTGGAGAGGGATTAATGGCATTGTGTCTTGTACTGTAATAAGTGTTTTTATTTCAATATTCACCGTATCTTTTCATCACACCTCATACAAGAGATATGTTTCATTTACTTCTGTTTTCTGCCAGTATATCAACTACAGGATGGATTACACAGTAGCTGCTCAAAACACACCTGTGGTCACAACTAGTAAACTCACTCTTCAACAGTGTTCAGGCTTGGTGTCTGTTCTGTCTGTATGGTTCCATCAAGTTCACCCCAGAGTTCACTCAAATATCAGCCTACATTTTTTAAAACATTTTATTGTTTTTCTTTTAGAGAAGGAGAGAGAAAGAGAGAGGTGGGGAGGACCCAGAGCAGTCTCCATAGTTGTACATCATTAGCTGTGACAGTTTCATTCCACACAGGTGGATGTGGGGACCTTGTGGGGCGGAAATCAAACTGAGGGCCTCCTGGCAGTTACCAGCTGCACCACAGTTCAGCATATGGGTTTGCATATGCTGAGACTGGGATTTGATCCCTGGACTTTGTAGTTGCAAGGCAAGCACTCAACCTGTTGAGCTACCCCTGCATCCCCCAGATTTTTTCAATCCCTTTAACTACTATCATTGATGCCCAATCAATATGTGCATCTTCCTCCTTGATCCTGCCAACTTGTTATTTCGCCCAGCTCCTCCTTTCTCTCGATCTGGGTTCCTCTCCTAGCTATATTTTCCCCTCTTTCCTAGTTGACTTGCCCTCTGTGGCTTTCAGGTTCTTCTCTCCCATATGCTACCCGAGGTAGTTCCCATCCCATTATCAATGTAAACAGGACCCAGATCCAGAAGACATTCTTAATACATCTTTTTCTGATTCTTCTTGATTTTTTTTTATTAAAGTGTAGTTGACATACAATACTATATTAGTGTCAGATGCACAACATAGTGTTCAATATTTACATACCTTACAATGTGATCAACATGGTAAATCTAGTAACCATGTGTCACTGTATAAAAATATAATATTACTGAGTATATTCCCTGTGGTGTGCATTGCATCCCCATGACATTTATTTCTAACAGGAAGTTTGTACCTCCCATTCCCCTTCACCTTTTCCATCCATTCTCCCATCCCTCTCCCCTCTGGCAACCATCAGTTTGTTGGTTCCTCTTAATGGTTGAACCCGTCTTCCTTGAGCATTGCCCTTTGGGATTAGTAAAATTTATCCAACTTTCCTTTATTCGTGTTTCTGACTTTACGTCTCATTCCCCAAGGCTCTAGTGGGTGCTAACCACAGCTTCTTCCTGAAAAACCACTAAGCTTCTCTTACAGCTTCTAGCTCCTTAGGGGGAGTTGCTCTTTAATTTGGCACTGTGGCTAGTTACTCATGCAAATTCTTTTAACTATTCATATTTGAATCTGATTTTATGTGAATATTCCCTGAGGTGTGATACTGATTGACTCTCTTTTCAGTTTTCAGAGAAACCGAAGGAGGACTAAATGAATAAATCACCTGGACAAGAGAGATTACAATCTCCTGTGACCATCCCTGGATTGAAGAGAAGAACCTGGAATAATCAGGTAGAGACATAAAATATTTAGTAATGGAATATTGTGTATACTTTTAAATCCTTGGCCTACCTCTTTTCCCACAGCCTTTTTTTCCTGAGCCAAATTAATAGAATGCCTACTGATTTTTTTTTGTTTCTAGTACATAAGTGAGTCAGCCTCTTTCAAACCAAGCTCCAATCAAAACCATGTAGCCTCATATCACTGGCTCACATTACAGTGATTCTTCATTTTCTTAATTCAGTTCTATTCCATCCTTTCCCCAAAATGTGAAAAGCAAGGATGGCATTCCATTCTATGAATTAAAGGCTAAGATAAAATTACAAAAGAGGCTGAAACTCAGAATAAACCCATCAGGAAATATTTAAACTGAAGACTAAGAAAACAGGTAGGTGTTATCAATTATATATTAATAAAATTTTCATTCTAGGATTTCTTGGGAACCTCTTCCTCCTCTGCTTTCCACAGCTTATTTTTGAAAGTGCTAGATGGCTCCTGTGAAGAGGTCAGGCCCAGCTCTCATAGACACGTGACCACAGCCAAACTCCAAGTTCAGTCAAGTCCATTTGCAGCAAAAGAAAATTCAGGTCCAGTTAACAGCTGACTCAGTAAACCCGGTCTTCAGGATTTGAGGAGGCAGCCAATGCAGCAGATTGAAGACCAGTACTAGGATCCAGAAAAGTCTAACTCAATATCACAAAGTAGAAGGTCAAATGGGAGAATTGAACCAACACCAGAGGTGGGTGCATGCGGGTCTCAAAAACCTGCCGTGTCTGTCTCCAGTGTGTGTGTAGGGGGCGGGGGGCGGGGGGGGTCAACCATGTTCTAGCAATTGGGTCAACGCCTATGGCCCATAAAGTCCTTGTAGAAATGAATTTCTTGAGGCCAAGTGCATTAATATTATTCCACTTGAGAAACGAGAGTTTGTTTTTATATCTTCATATATGAATTTATTGTTTAACATTTATGAATCAGATCATTGTTTCCATGTAGTCAAAGCTTACATGAAACGGTGAACATCTGATGGAATCTGGCATTCAAAGTCACTTTTATAAGCAAGAAAAAGTAGAAAATAATATCAGCAAATAAACAGTATATAAGAGATCTGGGACCTCCTGCACAGAAATTTTTAGGAAGGCTTTTTTGTTAAGCAGTTTTGTGTTTAGAAAAAGCTATAGTGGGAGGAAAATGTTTTCAATTGAATAATGTTTAAATGGTAAATTTTTTTTAATTCACTTTTATAGTGATTGATTACTTTATAGTCAAAATTTGGACCTTATAACCAGACTTCAAAGTCAGGAGAACATGTTAGTTTAAAATGTGGATTAAGGTCATATTTAAGCTAAAGAGCCAAGTTTTGCCAAATACTGAAAAGTAGCACAGACATGTACCAGCAAACTAGAGGGACCCCAACAAAAGGGCCTGGTTTTATACATTTTATAAGCTGTCATTTATGAAGTCACAAAGTTCTTAGTTACCTTAGTATCTTGTTTTTTTCATAAGGTTGCTATAAATACTGGATTCTTTATTACTCTAGTTAGAAAATGATGAATTTGGGTTTTAGCTGTCTGTAGCCATCAAAGTATGCTTCTCAGAGGGTCAACATTTTACAAGCAGGTGTAAAACACCAATAAATTAAAAGTTAGAGTAAAAACCATCAAGTCTTTTGAGTTATGGAAATTAAAAATAAAACTTTCCCACTCTGGAGATGACATTGCCAGCATGTATTTTTAGTCATAAATATGTCACACTTCAGTTTTCCACACAAATCTCTGTAACCACCCTCTTTTTTCATACAAGGGCAGGATTTGTCTGCCTTGCCTTTCATGGGAACATACTGTGAGGTCTATGGCAGTTAGGTGGTGATAAACTGCATCAGAAACACAAGTAGCACAAGTCCCAGTCATGAACAAAGCAGCAGGAGAGGATCGCATGTCAATGATAATGCCATCTTCCAACCCAACCTGCTGATACAGGCAGCAAATCAACCTGTCCCTTGTTCATGCCATGCCTAAAACAGCTGCCTTAAGCATATTCTACCAGGTCATCAAGCTTACCCCAGACCACCCCCTGAGAAACTGCAAGAGGACAAAATGAATAAACCACCTGGACAAGGAAAATTCCAATTTCCATGACTCTCCCTGGACCAAAGAGGAGAATTGGGCACATTAAGTTAGGGACATATTTAGTAATGGATGTTGTGTTCATTATTTAATACTTGGTCTACCTCTTTTTCCCATAGACCCTTGCTTATCAGCACCAGTTAGCCATAAGTGATAACATGAACAGGGGTAGGTCTGCAGCAAATAGTCTCAAATCTCAGGGTCAAGGTGTTTCCTGGGCAGATATATGGGTGACTGACTCTTCTACTTATCACTGACCCTAGCTCTGGTTAGGAAGATCTTCCTTCTTCAAACAGCTTTCAATTGGTCCCATGCTACTATACAACAGACATCAGCTCTGTCTCACGAAATTTTCCTCTTTTCAGTTTAACTTCTATGAGACCTTTTAAAGAAACTCACATATTTTCGAGCCATTTTAACATCTTCTGAAATTTTTTTCCACTTTGTGAAAAAGGTCTGGGGTTCTATTGCTAAAAATAATTTGGAGTCATTAGGTATCAAAAAAAGGCATGATCCATTTACCCCAAACTGGATCTGTTTGTGTGTCATTGACTCTCTCTAATAAGCATTTGCCTTACTTATCCACAGAGCAGACATGATGAAAAAATTGTCATGCGCTGACTTCATGCAACCTGATGTTAGGTAGGCAGTGAGAAGCAGAAAGTATCTCCCAATTTCATTCAGCAAGAATTCACTAAGAACTTAGAATTTCCCTATATTATGCTAAGCGTTTTGAGGCAAATAAAACTTTTTTAAAGATTCTTTGACTTCAAGTTGCATATAATCTTGTTGCAGCAATCCATATATCAATTAGCAAATAACAAAGGAGGTAGAATATGATTGATATAACCAAGAAATCCCCCTACACACACACGTGCTCCAACTTCTGGAATGTGAAAGATTGCCAAGACTGTGAATTCCATCTGCCGTCTCTTCTTCCAAAAATGGCCCTATGTTTTCACAGTATACTGGACCTCCAAACTCTTAAGAAAAAATGCTTAACATTCCAAAGAATTATCCTCACTTTTCCCTCATATCACTGGGTAGTTGGCATTTTTCTTCATATATGGAGGCAAGAAGGTGGAAACTAGATACGGAATTAGTATCACAGGATCCAAGTCAAAGGACTTTGAGAAATACAAATTGTTCTAGTATACATTAACTAATTATCAAGTTAAATTATTGCATAGCCAAGTGCACCAAAGAACCTATTTAAAGGCATGATATTTGGTAACAGAATAAGGTATCCAGTGAAGCCGGGATGGCTCAATGGGTTAAGCACTCACTTGGCAGCCCCAGGGACTGAAGATCGAATCCCAGCCCTGGCCCATGCGGACCCACATGCTGAACTGGGGAGTGCCCCAGTTCGGTTCTCACCAGGGCGAGACCCCGGCCCAGTTCCTGTCCTGTGCAGCCCCGCCCACCTGTGAAATGAAACTATGTGGAAAAACCAATGATGTGCAACTATGGAGACTGCTCTGGGCCCTCCCTCTTCTCTCTGTCTCTGTCTCTGTCTCTGTATCTCTCTCTCTCTGTCAAAAACAATAAAAATAAATCTTTAAAAATAAGAATAAGGTATCCATGAGCTACATAAATTTAATAACTGCAAATATTATTAACTCTAGTCCAGGGGGATCAGTCAAAAGACCAATATCTTATAAATCGCCCAGAAGCAGAATTTGGTTAATTGAGATGTTATATTCAGACTAACATGTCCAGATATTGTATGTTATGAATCTATCGTAACTTCCTAGCTATGTGGGTAGGTTAATAAGCATTACATACTATCTCTATAACTTGATTCAATGGCAGAAGGAATACAGATGAGGCAGTAGAAGAGAGGACTGCTATCTATGAAGTCACTGGTTACCAAAACTTAACTCATTTGAACTCATACAGGACCTTGAGTCCAACCATCCACATCACAAGTAATGTTATATACCCACACATATCATTAAATTCACTCTCCAAACATCAACCACCACCAGGAATTGAACATTTATCAAAAGCCAGCTTAGTTTCTAAACACCGAGTCTAATCTTGCAACAACCATATAACGTAAGGTTCTATTCTTATTCCCACTTTACAGATGAGGAAGTTGAGGCTCAGAAGAGTTCAGTGAGATGCCCATAGTCACACAGCTAGTAACTGACCAAGACAGGACAGGGAGGTAGGTCTGAATATAAAGGCTCTGTACCCCATTCACTGTGACAAGCTGTATGCCAAGTAACAGAGAAGAGAAGGATACAGAAACAATGTCTGTCTCTATCTGGACATTTGTCTTTGATTACAAGCTCCCATAAGGAGGACAGCATCTGTTTCTACCTGGGTTCTCCTTGTACAATACTGATCTGTGTAAGTAGAGGGTATGGGATGTCATTTGGTAATGAGAACAATGAAGAAGCAAGAATGCAGATGGTAGTAGGATATTAACTTCCTGTGTTGCTCCTGAATTTATAAAAAGTCTTATGAATGCTCTATAGGAAACAAATATATATTCTGAGTCTTGGTGACAAGATACAACTGTCAATGCATGCTGTCAACCCTGCTACGCTAATGCAGACAGACATCTAAACAAAGGAGGTATTAAATCATTGCAAGAGAACACTCAGCCCAAATCTCATTGCGTTGTAGGAGGAGAAAGGACAGATTGCTGAGAGCTGTGCTTTTCTCAGACTCACTACATGCTCTTCTAGTCTCCCTGCAGATCAAACCTTATCAGTCCTGGAATTTTCTGTGCAGCCAAAACTAAAGGTAACAGAAGTGCCGAGCGGCTATTGCTGTCATTGCCTTCCCCGCAGTCATTTCGCTATTAGCTGTTGGCGGAGCAGACCGCGGAGGCTGATGAGATGATAGGAAGGATGAGGGATGAGATGTCAAGTCATGGGACGTGGCTGTCTGTGCCAAGCGGCTTTGGCATGCACCACAGACGTCGCCAATTCACTTGCTGAGTGGGAGACAAGCAAGCCCAAGTGCAGCCGCAGAGACCCAGTGAGCGAGGATCTCATGGAAAGATCTGCAGATGCAGCCTGCTGATTACCTCCCTCCTTCTCCCCCACCCCCACCCCGCAAACATTAGCTCCTTGGTAGTAACAGCTGCAACGCCCCTGTTGTCAGGAGGAACACGACTCTCCGAATGTGAGCCTGGGTATGAAGCAGACCCCCAGGCACCCTCCTCACTGTCATCTCCCAGGTACTGAATATGCTCTGAGGTCAGCCGCGCACGCACATACACACACACACTCGAGAAAACGAGGTCTGGTCTCTGGTTTAAGCAGCTTTCCGACTCCTCTTGAATCCCTATGCCTATTGCCTACACCTGTGCCCTTCCGTGCACATACTCCCACCGTCATCTTGTAGATATGATTAGAGATGAACTATATCAGGGGTACGTGTGCTAAGAGACATGTGCCCAGGATCAGCGTCACACATGTTGAGTTAAAACTCTCCACTGGTGTTTTTTTTAATAAGATTTTATTTATTTATTTATTTATTCATTCATTTTTTTTTTAAGATTTATTTTTATTGTTTTTGATAGAGAGAGACAGAGAGAAGAGGGAGGGCCCAGAACAGTCTCCACAGTTGCACATCATTGGTTTTTCCACATAGTTTCATTCCACAGGTGGGCGAGGGGCTGCACAGGGCAGGAACTGAGCCGGGGTTTCACCCCATTGAGAACCGAACTGGGGGCACTCCCCAATTCAGCATATGGGTCCACACGGGCCGGGGCCAGGATTCAATCCTTGGTCCCCGGGGCTGCAAAGTGAGCACTTAACGCACTGAGCCATCCCAGCTTCCCCTGTTTATTCATTTTTGCTGCTATTGCTGCATAAGTAATTCTTAAGCCACCCCCCAGGTCAGAGCTGAACCGGCTCCCAGTTGTTCTGCAGGTCATAGAGACTAAGAAGTCTTTCTAAAGATTGATCCATCTTAAACTTGCTCTGGAGAAAAAGAAATATTTGCTGTTAAAATCATAGCCCCAGTTCACTGTCTATCAAACTCTTTCTGATGTGTCTTCCAGGGCAATGATGGGCAAAAGGGAAGAAGGATATTTTTAAGTTGGTGGATAAGTGCAGACAGGGATGGAGGAAAACAAATGAAGCGTCCTTGCTTAGACTTTAAGATCTCTAATATCACTGAGACCTAATCAGAGAGTTCTTAGTCCCCATGATTTGCAGTTCCAGGCCCACGGGTTCGGAGGGTAGGGCCAGAGGGCTGAGAAAATACTGCTGCTGCAAGCGACACCACCTGATTGCCCCAGGCACAGAACATCCGGGGGTTGTTAAGCCTGATGGTGAGTGAGCACGCAACACAGATTAGAGCGAGGCACTGGAGGCAGGGAATTTTGACAGAAGCAGGGCTGGAAAACATTCATAGCAATGCTCTAAACCAGGGGTCTCCAAACTATGGCCCGCCGGCTGGATGCGGCCCACGAGGCCCTCTCATCTGGCCCGTGGAGACCTTTTTATCTGAATAAAATAATATTAAATAAATAATTAAAAACAACATCTATGTTTTGCTTCTTTTTTATTTGGACCTTGGGTGTGTAGTCGGCCCCCAAACTGCTGTTTGATAGTTAATGTGGCCCGCAGGCTGAAAAGTTTGGAGACCCTTGCTCTAAATGAGAAGAGATTTTCTGGGATGTTCTCAAGAAAGCTTCCTGGGGAATCAGGGCATCCAAGGCCAACAGAAGCATCCTGGCTGGACGAGCCCAGAGAGTACAGGCTGGGGCCCAAGAGGGATGGCCCTCGTGGCAACCACGATTTTGCTCCAGAAGGGCTAGCCTTTAAACATATTCTTTTCTAGTCCCTCTCTGCTAAAAATAAAAAGGGACTCATGTTTCCAAAGCAGTGGGCTCTGAGAACATGAAAAAATATCTCAGATATTTCGGCTAAAAGTAGCCTTACCTATTTTCTATTCCAGGGACTGTCAACTGTAGCCTGCATTAGAATCACCTGGATGGCTTGTAAAACACACAGTGCTGGACCCTTCCATAGGTTGGAAGCAGGGCTTACACCTCTTTGTATTTCTCACAGATTCCCAAGTGATGCTGACGATGCTGATCTAAGGATTACAGTATAAGAACCACTGATCTAATTCAACCCTAAATTTTTAAAAGGAGACAGTCAAATCTAGCATTTATTAAGTCACTACTCTGAGTAATATTTGAGGCCAAATATTAAAGACAAAAATAATTTTATACTAAATTAAATTCTGGATTGATTTTTTCAATGTTATGAACCTACTAGAATATGATTCCAGAGTGGGAAAGGACTTTTTGGAAATGACACCAAATGTAAAAACAATAAAAGAGAACAATGCAAGAAAACCCTAAAGGAGTTTTATGTTAAATTATTAAATGCCTCAGCAGCAAAAAATAAAAAGTATGACAAAGAACAAAATTGTGAACAAGTATTAGCAATCTGTATGACATAAAATGTTATGTTCTTAAACACGAAGAACCCATAAGAAAAAAATTTTTCAGAGAAGCATTAACAATGAAATAATTGGGCAATTAACAAAAAAATACAAATGGCAAATGAATATATAAAAATATTTACTTACAGTAAGAGAGTAGGAAAAATTAAATAAACATTGTTTTTCAATAGTAATTTGGCAAATAAAAATATCGAATGCTGGCACAGCTGACTTACATAGGCTGGTGGAGCATTCAGCATTGCTATAATCCTGTTAGTTTAGGTAATAACAGCTTTACAACAAACCTGGAAGTGAGCAATGGCTTAAACATAAATGCATATAATTCTTGCCCATATTAAGTCCAAGGAAGTGCTCATGAGTGGCAGTAGGCTCCTCTCCAAGTGGTGCTTCAGAAACTCTGGTTCCTTCCTTTCTTTCTCCTATCCAGTGCCTCCACCGTCTTCAAAATTGTGGTTTAGAGGTTCGCAATCAAACCAAAAATGGACATAGCATGAAAAATAGCATTGCAAGTGTCTACAGAGGAGTTTTGGAATGGCCTGCATCACTTTCACTCACATTCCACCGGCTTAAAATCATTCTTATGGTATGTGAATTATAGCTCAATGAAGCTGTTATATTTTTTAATATAGTAAGAGAATTTAGACAGTGTTATTTTTAATGTAGCAAGAGAAGTTAGAGAGAGCTAACTAAGAAGAGAGGAGAGATTAACTGTACCATATATTGCAAAGAGATTGAAAAAGATGAAGCCTAAGAGGAACATGCAGAGCTAATTAAGAAATTGTTAATCTTGAAAAAAAAAAAGTTTGAGTAGAATGACGAGCATCCAAGGCTAATGCAATTCATTGAGGAATGGCTAGGTTAAAGTTGTGAGAAATAGTAAGCAGTACTCAAAAGCTAGTAAGTCTTGCAATGAAAGGGAAAGATATAAAAGTCATAGTATTAGTGATAAAGGGAAGAACAAAAGAATATTTTTATAAGAGACCTGATGATGCATGCAATGATATAGCACCTGACTCTAACAGTGTCTTATTGGAGGCTGGAGGAAGAGATTCTGTGAAAAAGGAGAGGATTAGTCTTGCCAAGAGATATTTCTTTCTCCAAAATCTTAGAGAAATAGAAACATTCGGTAAAAATGTGAAGAAATACTGAATATAGTTTATCAGATGGTTGTACTTTCAGTAATATAACATTTAATGTTATCTGCTAAGGGAAAGGGAAGTAAATGTGTTTGAGATAGTGAGGGAAATGGGGCAAGTTTGGGATAACTGTCACTGGAAACATTTAGAAAAGAAAAGAAAGTATTAAGGGTTGATTGGGGTTTTTTTTGTTTTGTTTTTGTTTTTGTTTTTGTTTTTGTTTTTGTTTTTGTTTCATAGCCACGAATCTTTGGGGTGGGTATCATATAGATGAATGGACAGGGATAAGACAATTTGCATACAATAAATGTTAATTTTATCAAATTTGTATTACCTTTAAAGAGCTGAAATTACCAAGAGGCGACCAGAAACTTCTCAATGGGGATGAATACAACTTTTTACAAATTACCCAGTCTTCAAATATCATCATTTCCTTCTCAAATAAAAAGGTTGGTTTTCATTCTTTGAACTATTTCCCACAATAGATGTTTGTGTTCCATCACAAGTTATCAACCACATTTCTCTGATGAGTCAATAGATTTAATAGTTTATACAAAGCCCAACTTTGCTTTTAATTTGTTCTTATTTCAGTGTATAGAATCCTAAATAGTTCAATAATATCTGGGAACACATTTATTGATTCTGGGGCTGTTTCAATACAATATATGAGACCTATACAATTTACAGTTTGTATTAAATATTTACTGTCTGATTTCCCTGATCAATCCAAGTACTATAGAATAGTCCTGGGGGGAGGGGGGAGGGGGCAGGGAGTAGGTATGGAGGCAGGTGACTGGTCCAAAGAAAAGTCTAGCCAGTAGGGCAATAATACTGGGTTACATTGGAAGCCACTTGGCCTCCTGAGAGCACCGTGGGTGGCAAGTTCTTGGTAGAAAGGAAGGGTGATTGAAAGGAGAACATAGGGGTGCAAAAGGCTATCCTCTCCCAGAATGACCTTAGCTTGGAGCGGCTTGAATATTCTCACATCTGTCTGCTTGTGGTCAAAGGAGGAAACAGGGACAATTATTATGGAGCCACAGAACTAACTCAAATTAAGGACTAGCCTCCTATGAGCTAAAATAAGTCCCAGCTGTAAATTTCAGTATTCAGGACAGCTGGAAAGATAGAACTCATTTTTGACTGATATCAGTATTCAGAGTCTGAGCTGGTTGAGACTCCAGTCACAGGTATGGAAGCAGGAGCCTCCCTCAGACAATGGGCATGGTCACATGACGGTTTTGTAAGGGTTCCCGGAGGTACATATGCTGTTTGAAATGGGTCCGCAGTTTAGGGCAAGTCATGAGAGTCTATGCTGTCTAGGGGGATGGCAAGGTCGGGGAAGTTAGCAATGCCCCGACAAACAACATGTGTTTCAGGAGAAAATTCTAACCCCTATTTTGAACTCATCTATCAGTCCAAAATCATGTCAGAGGTTAGGGAGAAACCAGCAATTTTAGGAACACTTGCATAACTGGGATCTCACTCTAGGTATATGAAATACCAGGGTTAAGTTGTAAGAATGGTACACAGGCTACTAGTAATTATCCATTTACATATTAAGTCATTACTGTGTGGTTATTACATCCTAAGCTCTGTGATAGTTGCTGCTAATGCCAAGATAACTAGGGTGCAGTCTTTAAGTAGCTTACTGTGTTTAGTGGAAGACAGAGTAAAGAGCCAACACAGTGCAATTGCAGTAGGAAACACTTCTGAAATGGAATGTCTTCCTGAATATTGGAGGGCCTGGTAAAAACAAAAACAAAAAAAAACCTGATAGCTCCTTCTTTCAAAATTTTTCCAAAATCTACTCTACTCCAAATAAAATTCTCCATTCAGAAAAAAAAAGAGAGAGAGAACACTTTAAAGCAAATATAAACTAGTTATTATATTACACAAGTCAATCCCACAAATAGCTACATGAAACATACAAATTTCATACGCAACCAAGCCCATCTGTATTTATTTTGTTTCATTCAATAAGTAGCACATCCCAACTGTTTCCCTGATTCCAAAACAGCAGGTTGATTTGGTCAAGTCAGACAAATAAAAATCAAATGAATTAAAAAGAAAAAGAAAAGAAAAGACAAACTGAAATGGTTGGCATCTTTATCCCATATAGGCACAATCTAAAACTCAATATTTATTTCTATTCATTGGCTAGTTGGTTTCATACTGAGTCCCACATCCCTTTTCTCTGCTATTTTATAAAATGCACAACTTTGCCTGAGTTAAGTTGCATGCACTATCTTACTATATCATCTTCTCATCGTTAATTTTCATCAGAGAATGTCAGCAGGGAATTATGTCAGATTACTTGGACCTGATTTCTTCTCATAAATCCATTCTAACCTCTGTCTAGCCTTTCATTCTATCAGACATTTTCCATTTCTCTTGGATGCTTCTTAAATTTTTCCTTGAAAAGTTGGACTCATCCAAATTGTTCCTGTCTTTGTTTTTAACAAATGTTTATTGGGTTCTAATTATTGAAAAGGACCGAATAAAATGTTGAGAGTGGGGAACAAATAGAGCCTCTGATTTATAGGTGGAGTGGGATTTTCTGTGCTGTTCTGAACAAAAGGCAGAAGTTACCCCTATTGACAAGGAGCTGTCCTCAGTTGGGGCTGGAGCCAACATTCCCCTGCAAGACTTGTTGAAAGGCACAGTGCAGAAATTTCCAGCAACTGCTCAGTTCCCCACCAGTCAATCCCTACATCCGAAAACGAGCAGAAACCTGGAAGAGATGAGTACTGCAGTACTTGTGAAGAAAAGATAATAAAATCAGGGTTGTTTCCTCTCCAACAAGCCAAAATAATAATTTGTGAAGACTGGGGGTTCCAGAAAGACAGAGTTAATGGCATCTAGTTCTCTGGCTGGAGGCTTGCTGAGCTATAGAACCCCCTGCCTCTCACTGGCCATGCCCTGGGGAAGAGCATGCTAAAGAGATTCCTGAGGCAGAGTTCTGGAGCTGCAAAGGCGTATCGCATAATCGTTCTTTCATCTGTTTCCCCCATTGTGGAGAGGAGAAAGCGGCACTTCACAGGTTTCCTTTAAAGTTTCGAGGTCATTCTTGAACATAAAACGTGATGCCTGTTGCTGGATAAGAGATCCATGAAAAATGGAGACCACTCAAGCCAATAGCGCTTAAAGGATTTGGTGTTCCTAGGCATCTTGTCTCAGCACTCCACGGTCCTCAGCATGAGTAAAAGGATCAGAGCTCCACAGAAAAGAGTCTAGAAACAGACTCAGAATGCCCAGGCAGTTGCTAGACCAATAGATGGGACATCCGATTCAAACAAGGATTTGAGGTAAGTACTGCTGGGGAAAGAAAACGACACACTACTTCGCTAGGGAATTCCTCTGTGCTAGAGAAAACTGGAGTAAATGTAAATACCCCCCAAAGAAAACTAAGCACAGCCGCTGGGTGGAAACATCCATGCCAGCATATATCACCAGCACAGACTAAGCCTAAGGGACAACATGAACCACCAGTGACACATGGGAAGTCACATAAAAAGATGTCACCTTCCTCTATGCTTCCATCTTGTTCGCAACACCAGAGAATTCAGTGCCTAGGAAAGGACTCTGGAGGGGACAGAGCCAGGTGTCAGCCTGAATGACTCCTCCACATCCAGCTGCTAAGCCTACAGCTGGGAAAAAGCTGAGACTCGACCAAGAGTGAGAGCCAAGCTTTGAAGTAAATAAATTAAGTCTCCAATTGGAAGCCATTATTAAATAAAATAAAACAATTTCTTATAGAGATTCATGAGTTGGTAACTATAGACACAGAAACTGAAAAATTGCATCAAATGTCTAGTTCCTTCTATGTATTTAGATGATTGGCATTTTTGTCCTTTTATCAAATTGCCCATCATCCTTCTTTTAACCATCAAATATGAGTTGTTATAACTCAGAAAAAAAGCACCTAACATCTATTGGAATTAATAAAAGTATTGATTTTAGGAAATCAATTTGAATTAGAATATTTCATTTTCAGTTTTCCAAAAATGAATGTCACTAACACACCTCTTTTAAATTAGTCACATTAATAATAAAGATTGTATTTTAGAGAAAAAAATTGTACTCACTATAGGACTAAAAGATGCAATAAAATAAAGCATGTGAAAAATATTGCTTCTTGAACACATTCTTAAAAATTACTCATGTTTAGATAAAACTGATTACGTTAGTATGGCTAGTTTGGCTGTGAAGAAGATCAATAAAATTGTGAATAAAGTAAAATATTTTTAACAATAAAATAAAATATCTTGAATCTCAAGATTGGTTGCATATTTGTGAAAGGTTTTAAGAAATTAGAAGCATACTACTAAAAGCCCTAAAAATCTCTCCCTTGGGGCATCTCAATTTTTCTCTGGTTGCTTGTTCCGTTCTTGGCTCTTCACTAAAGAGAATCTTAAGCCTCCTTGGTTTGTGCTGGATCGTAAGTTTGCTACAACTCTCAGTACCTAACTCTTTGACCTCAAGTTCTGCAAGTAACTAGCAACTTCCCTTCACGTGTCTTAGTTTAAATAAACAAGTGAGAAAATTTTGTTTCATGTTTTTGTTCTAAACCATGCAGTAACAGCCAAAACAGATACAGGCTACCCTTGAGTGTTTTTCACTCCATGTTTTTCAGCAAGTCAGGAAGGAAAGGGGGGGTGGAATTGAAGGAATTTAGTTCCCATGACCTCCAATCATGGGTCCTGCTGTGGAGAATCATGTGGTATCTGAGAAGAAGGATTCTGACTGACCTTTTTGTATATTATACATAATATTATTGTTTACTAAATTTTCTCACCAACAAATTAATTAGCTTTTTTTATATCCATGTTATAATTTCATTTTCAGGCAGAAATGGAAGCCTTTTAAGAAAATATTCTCCATTCTATTGCGGGCCATGTTATCATTTTCCTCAAAAATTTAAAGATCCTACAAGTCATCTCTCTGTCTGTTCTCAGATGCTATTCCCCAAAACTTTACCAGTTTTAAATTTTAAAAATTGCACGCAAATTATTTACACACAGTAGAATCCAGAATGCAGACATTTTTATATTATAGATAAAATAGTGTTTAAGTCACCGGAAGAAAAACTGTTATTGCCTCTACAGTCTGACAACCACTTTCCTCATGAAAAAGAAAGCTCATAACTACAAAGAAGATCCTAGCCAGAAGGCTACTCTTTCTGGCATCTAACCTAACCACATGCCCTGGTTCTTTACTTGATAGAGATGAAAATTAATCTCTCTTGAATAAGAAAAAAATAAAGCAACATCCCCTTTCCTACACAGCTATCACTTATTGAGTACATAGAGCTAAAACTTTTATTGAATACAGTGATACCTTGGAATCCAAACACCCCAAAACTCAAACAACTTGAAATCTGAATGAAAAATCAAGCAAATTTTGTCTCGGAATCCAAACTCTGCTTTGGAATCCAAGCACCAACACATCGTTCATGTGGAACTTATTGACTATCCAAAGTCCCACTTGTCTTGGAACTCGAACGTTTTGGAACCCAAACAGGGTTCTGGGGCAGCTCAAGTTCGAATTCCAAGGCAACACTGTATTACCAAATTTAACACAAAATTCGGAGGTCCTCATGAGCTCAGTTCTCCTTCATCTTAAAAGATTCTCAAGATCAAGTTCTAGAATCCTGTGAGCAGATCCCAGTGGCCTTTGGCTTCTTTGATACAATACCTTTGTTTCATATGGCATTGTTGGCTTAACCTCATGAAACAACTGAATAATAACAAGGCAAGAATTAGTTACTTCCACAAGTTATATATAATTACTTTGTTTCCGTGTGATTAGCCTGATTGTAGCACACCAACCAAAATATAAGTAAGTCTTTTTATTCCTTCTGACTTCTGAGGGGAAAATGATGAAACTACCAATTAGATTTCATTAACAATGCCATATGTATTGCATAATGGTAATTACCAACAACACAAAATGAAAATGATTCAGGCGAATATTAAAAACAATCTACTTGCAATCAGTTTGTAATAATGAGACCTCATAGCAAAGGGCTGTGGGAATGAACAATAACACATATTCTAGAACTTCTCTACAGAGAGGTAATGGTCTCCAAGGAAAAGATGGACGGGAGAAGGCCACATCAAAGAGCTAAGAGTGAAGTTCCAGGGAAGGACTAGAAACCAGTAACTTCAGTAGAGGACACTAACTCAGTTTTGATCGATTTGCAAATGAAATATGCCTAGAAGGCAGACCAACCCGAGGAAGAAGTTGATTTAAAAAAAAAGATCTGTATTTTGTTCATTTATAAGAAAAAGAGATACATTACTTTCAATGACTAAAATAACTGCTTTTAAAGAAAATTACCTAAGATTCCCCAGTGATGCTATATAATTCCAAAAGAATATTCAAACTGTACACCAAAAGGTGCTTCTAAGAAGTTTCCTTCCAAGTTTAAACATCTGTGACTTCTGTGGCCTTTCCACCTGGAGAAATAGTACAGTTGATTCCATTTTTCTACTTTCTCTGACACTTGGCCATGTCTCCGACTTAAGCCACAAAGAGCTTTAGCTCTTATCTCCGAGTAACTTCTTGTCATATATTAAAGTCACCCTGTATTCAGGGATTCTAAAGTTAAAGGTAGTGTTCTGTAAATGTGGAAATCAGTGCACAGTTTCAACAAATGAAAGACAAGAAAACCAAGTTGAGCACAATAAGGAAGCATTCTATCCCAGGTCAGTCAGCTCTGGTCTCTCACTAATTCCCTGCCATCACCTTCAACTACTCTCATACCTCTTTTGATTAGTACACACTTTCAATCTTGTTTGAAATAAATTGTCACTTATAAAAATAAGTACGTGCTATCTTTTCTGAATATGAAGAAAAATATCATTACAGAGAACCTACATAGTTTTTATTTAGAAACAATGGTATTTAGGAAAACTTGAGGATCAGGAATTTAGATTGTTACCAGGTTGTCAAATATATTGTAATCTAAGGATAAAACATATTCATATAATGAGACCCAACCTACTACATATATGTCAGTGGCCACTCCAGGAAGTACTTGACCTACATATCAATCCCCATGATTTCTATCTACATAAACAGAGACCCTAAGCAAAAACTAGGCCCTTACTATGCAAACACATCTCCAGAAGAGGTATTTCCAGCCCACATGCAAACCCGATTGCTGCTGCCTGTAAGCTGTACTCACATAGAAATCACACAGCATTTATGCCCTCTGTCTCAAGTGTGGAGGGGAGGGGGGTGATTTCCCCAGAGCCAAAAGATCAGTCAAAACCGAGAAAATCAGGTCACCCAAAGAAGCAGTCTGAGGTTGTCCTGAGAAAGAATAGTATAAATCCAAGATATAAAACAGCCTGGGAAATAAGAAGAAAACAGGTAGTCAGGTGAGCAATCTGAATGTCATCCAGTCAGGATGACAGAGGAACACTGGAAGCTTATCCAATATGGGGTTTTTACCTGCTCTCAAGAGCAAGATGCCCTGGTGACGCTACCGCATCTCGAGGATCAGAAATGGCTCAAACAGAGCTTCTAATCTCCCAGGATGACAAGGCTGACCTGGTAAAATATGTAGGTACTAAAATGTGATGGCGTATTGCTAAGGCAGCCTTTCCCAGTCAGGCCTCTAGCCTATTTTCTTCCCCGTGGAGGGTCCTAACATTGGTCTTGTTCCAGGGAGAGCATTCTTATCAATAGTTCCCACACAGCCTGGGCACCGAAACCACTGAGAGCAGTTGTTAAGAACACAGAATACTAGGGGAAGCCGGGATGCTCAGCAAGTTGAGCATTCATTTGCAGCCCTGGGGTCCAAGGATTGAATTCCAGCTCTGGCCTGTGTGGACCCATATGCTGAGGTGTAGTGTACCCCCAGTTCAATTCTCACCAGGGCGAGCTTCCCATATGGGAGGCCCCCAGCTCGTGTGGGTATGCCTCCCGTGCCGTTTCTGCCTGCTCAGCCCTGCACCCACCTGTGGAACAAAACTATATCGAAAACTAATAAAACTGCTCTGGGCTCCCCCCTTTGTCTCTCTCTCTCTCTCTCTCTCTCTCTCTCTCTCTCTCTCTCTCTCTCTCTCTCTCTCTGTCTCTGTCTCTTTCTCTTTCTTAAGTAATAAAAATTTTTTAAATAATAAAAAATAAATAAATAACACAGAATCCTAGGACTCACCCAGACCTCCTGGATCAGAGACTTGTAGATGAGTATTTATTACCTAGTAGTTCATTCTTCAGCAACTAGCTTGGTACCAAACCCAAGACAAGCATTCAGGCACTGCTTGCACGTAAACCTCCCTTCTTTAGGTCTCTGTGGCCTTTTGAAGGAGAGTAAAGGCAACAGCAGGGTTTCAAAAGGACAACATTGTTAAGAGATATGAATAGACAACTCACAAAAAGAGGTAAAAATGGCTGTTTCATACATGAAAAGATGTTCCTCGTTACATAATGAAAGAAACAGCTATGAAAACCACACAGAGATACCATTTCTTACCTGTCAGAAAATTGAAAGTTTAACAAAATACCTAGTTGGTGAGACAGTGAGGGACACACTTTCACTTGGTACTTTGGATGCAAACTGCCATAGATTGAATGTTTTCGCCCTCCTCCCAAATTCATTTATTGAACTCCTATCCCGCAATGTGATATGAGGAGGTGAGGCCTATGGGAAGTGATTAGGTCATGAGGGTAGAGAGAGCTCTCCAACCCTTTTCCTATATGAGAATACAATGAGCAGTCAGCAGTCTGTGACCCGGAGGGTCCCAACTACACACCCAATCCGCCAGGGCCTTGATCTCAGACTTCCCAGCTTCCAGAAGTGTGAGAAATAAATGTTTGTTGTTTTAGCCACCCAGTCTACAGTAATCTCTTATAGCAGCCCACATGGACTGAGACACGAACTGTTACATCTTAATGGAGGGGAACTTGGTAATGTCTACCAAAATTCCATTTATGTTTATATTTTGACACAGCAATCTCGCTTCTAAGAGTTTACACTGAAGTAAAGCTTTCAACATTATCAACATCCATAGGCAAAATCTATTTCTGAAAATTTTTAAATATTTGAAATAAGTTAAATATCCATATGTAGAAGATTGTTTTAACAAGCTATGATACATCCAAACAATGAAGTACTAGACAGCCATAAAAAAAGGATGGGGAGGATCTACATGAACTAAGTCCTTATTTCCAAGAAATAGTAAATGGAAAAAAAGTAATAAAGTTCAAAGAGTCTATAGTAGGCTACCTTTTGTGCAAGAAAGAAGAGGAAATAATAAAATAAATGTATCTTATTGTGAAATAAAAATGAAATACAGAAATCCAACTGTGTACTTTCAGATTCAGTTCACCTAAGTTTGAGGTTTAACATTATTTTTTAAATAAACCCTAGACTTTCTGAAAATAAACAGTACATAAAACTACAAGACAAAGTTCTATATTGCTAAAGAGCCAATAATTCTGTTTCTGGTTTAAAATGAGTGGAACAGATAGAAGTTAAGGACTATAAACAGACCCCCTCCCCCAAAATAAAAAACAAACATATTTTTAATTCTATTCATAAATCAAATGCAAAAACATACAAAATTCTTCTTAGAGATATATTTATTTTATTTACAGAAACATTGACACCCTTATGAAGAAAATTGCCTCAGACCTTATCCACTGACTATGGCTAATACAGAGATTATCTGCCTAATCTCATTATTCATTTAGACATTGGTTCTGTAATTGGCCTAATTCTCATGTATGAAGAATGCATCTAGTCGTGCATTTAACCATAAGCTTATGTGTGACTCTGATAGCTATCCACCCAATATCCTCTCCACCATCTAACTAAAAAGCCATTCATTTTGTTTAAGGGTCACAACATGCCCAGATAAAAATACCGTATTTTCCGGAGTATAAAATGACCGGGCGTATAAGACGACCCCCTAATTTTACAGTTAAAACATAGGTTTAGGCCTATATTCGCTGTATAAGATGACCCCCCACTTCCGAGGCTGTAGTCTTATACAGCGAATATAGGCCTAAACCTATGTTTTAACTGTAAAATTAGGGGGTCATCTTATACGCCCGGTCATCTTATACGCCGGAAAATACGGTACTCACTTTCCTATGCTTCCCTTCAGCAGTTAGGTGGCCATGTGACATAGTTAGGGTGATTGATGTACCAACTGAGGAATCCTGTTATATGAAAGAGAAGATCCCCCAACTCCATACATGCTACACAACACATGTTTCTTCTTATTATTGCCTAGAACACAGAAGTGAGAACCACTTAGAGACCATATATCTATAATCATGTTATTAAAACCCATGCACTAAAAAAAAGGGGAGGAGAAGAGAAAAAGCCAGGACCCCAACAGTATCTGTGGGGACCATCTCCATACTGTTCACCGCTGGACTTCTTTGTATCAGAGACAAATAAATCTCTGTGTGTTTAAGCCAGTGTTTGAAGGATCTCTGTTGTTTATAGTGGAACACAATCCTAACTGACTATAATGTCGTCACTAAATTTCAGTAATGGCTAAAGACTTTGAAGTTCTGGAAAGTTCCACACTCATTCTTTACCATTCTACCTGTGTTTGTAATGGCTAAGAAAACATATTTCACTCAACAAGAGTGTGAGTGCAAATAAGATCCTAGAGCTATCTAGATTCTTAGTATGAGGGGAAAAGCTAGAAGTTACAATCGTGGGGGGAAAATGGCCCCAAAAAACTCCTTAGACAGAGGATGCTGAATCAGTGCTCTCAAGAAATGGGTTAGCCACTTGTAAAATTTTTTTGTCTACTGAGTTCCCAGACATACTTTTATTAATCATTCTGGACAAATCATGACACACAAATATTTAAACAATCTTCTTTACTATGTGAACCTCTTTTCTAAAGAACACTGTGTAAAAACACTTTGTACTGGTCTGGAAGTAGATCCCACTTATTCACTTTGGTGCCAATTACTAGAGAGGGTTCTATTTATAATCTCCAGAATCTAGATAACATCTTTTATCCTTTATAATTACACTTAAATGAACAGAAATAAGTGTTTTCTTTTTCTCTCATGCTCTTTATTTTTTATTTAATTATTATTTATTCCTATGATTTTATTTTTATAGATTTAATCATAATACCAAAGGAAAAAAGAAGATATGAGAACAGTGAAAAAGCAAGCGCAGAATTCAGACAACTATAACTTCCCATTCTTGCCTGGCTGGATTCATCCAAGCCTCTGGCCTATGTCCCCTCATCTCATCTCACTTCTGAGGTTTCTGTCAAATCTCATTCCTATTTTAGCTCTCTTTGCTCCTGGAAATGCTTTCTACATCTACATTTTCTTCTCCTGATCTTAACCCTGCTTTGCTTATTGAGACCTCACCTTTGGAATCTTTTTTTTTTTTTCCTTCATATTCAGTTTTCTAATTCTTCACTCCTAAAAGTTTCTCTGCCCTCACTCTCAGAATTCACCTCAGATTCTGCATTGATTTCCTGGACCTCTAGATTCCTGCCTTTCCTCAGGGTTTTGTCTCCACGCTGCCTCCCTCCTTCCATCGCTCTTCAGCTTCTGAATCTCCTAATTCTACTTGCACACAATCCCATCAAGGAAATTAAAATCACCTTGGAAGCCCCTAATCCCACTTTTCTTCACATACCTACCCACTGGTCAAGCAGCAGTCTTTGAATTTACTTTTTGTTAATTAAAAAACAAATGCCTTACAAAAGTAAGGCAGAGGTTACTATGTAATCGCAACTATGGAAAGAAGAAAGTATCCCCACTGCTCAGAATTACAGCTTTTTTTTTTTTTACTGTATTTTAAAAGGCAAATTTAGAGTACCAAAGAAGATTTCACCTGTTTCATCTTCAAATAATTTCTTTGAAAATTGAGGGCTCCCTCAATTTATTCACCAAAAAATTAATCAAAAAGGCAAGGGGTCAGAAATTTGGTTCCTCCCAATTTGCTTTTTTGCATCCCTCCAAGAGTAGGGCCTAAGATCTTGCAGTCACTTCTGGAGTGGAAGCAATATTTATACTTGTTTGCTTGCAAAAGTGATTTTTTAAGGCACCAAGTAGAAAAAATCTGCATCATTTAAGAGTCCCCTGTGTGGAGATTCTGTCCTAGTTTATGTTTGTTGATTTGAAAAGGTATTTGAGGGAAAGATGGGAAAATAAGCCCAGGAGATCAATATTTTGAACAATTAACCTATAAACAAATAAATAATATAGTATATGAGCTACTTAATGTCACATCTCTGTAGACAGACAACAATAAGTTTGCTGGCAAGGTTGACTTGGTGGATATAACTAGATTAGTGGCACACTTTGCCAGATTCAAAAACAAAACTATGGGCACACTCTTTCATTGTTCCTCATTGTAAAGGACGTTTTCTGTGGTGCCCACTGTTTAATTCCCTCACCTTGATTTTCATCAATACCTGAATATTTACTTTTTTTTTTCCAAAGATTTGTTTTAATTGACAGAAGAGAAGGGGGAGGGCCCAGAACAGTCTCCGTAGTTGTACACCATTAGTTGTGACATGGTTTCATTCCACACAGGTGGATGTGGGGCCATGCAGGGTGGAACTGAACTGGGGGCCTCCTGAATGGGAGGGGAGAACCTTTGCCACCATCCTGGCGATTACCAGTAATGCCACAGCTCAGCATGTGGGTTTGCATGGGCTGTGGCCTGGATTCAGCCCCCAGACCTCATGGTTGCAAGGCAAGTGCTCTATCTATTGTGTCATCCTGGCATCCCCTACATTTATTCTTAAAAGAACAGCAGATAAAAGCTGTGCAAAAGAAAAGACAAACTTCACTGTTATGGGGTTAAAATTCTCAGCATCTTTTAGAACTGCAAGGGATATACCCAAAAAAGGACACATGTTGAGAAACCATGGTTTACCTAGTGTCATAAAGATGCTCTTGGGCCTGTATTCATACCTACCATTTATCAACCTGATGATAAATCAATGGTTCACAGTTTCAACTGTACATTAGAATCATTTGGGAGGTTTTTAAAAATAATCACTTTTTGCCCTTCTTACAAGTCAATCGAAATCAAATCTCCAGGAGTTCAGCTCTGGCACCTGTAGTATTTTTTTTTTTAACTCTCCAGATGATTCTAAGGTACAAGGGTAGCCAAGACCAAGCACACTCAATAATGAAATCTTTTAGTTTCAGTTCACAAGCTATCTCAACAGGCCAAAATCTTATAAGCCACTCATATCACCCTTTTCTGCCAGCTAGAAAAGCCTCAACAAAATTAATACAATATTTCACTGATCAAAATTTGCAGATAATACACTAAAGACATACCTCCTAGACATAAGCCCATTTCAGTAAATTTTGAAATATATATATATATATATATATTTCTAGATTTTAGGAGATATAGTCTAGTGTTATTATTTACTTGCTTAAGTGTTTTGAGTTTCATGAAGTCTAGGAGTCATATTAGTCTAGAATTAAGGCATTTATATAAAATGTGAAATCTTACACAATTGTCCAAAAGGAAAGAGAAAAATACAATAGATGAAATGGTGCTCTCTACATCACTTTTTCAAGATTAAATTTAGTGGGGTGGCACTGGTTAATAAAATTATGTAGGTTTCAAGTGTTCAATTTTATAATATATTATATATACAAGAGCTTTCCAGAAAGTATTCAGCCATGTAGTATGAAAAATAGAGGCATTTACGGCTGGGGTTTTTCCAGACAGCCTCATATAGTGCATTGCATTACCTCACTTTTGATCTTTCTCCACTCCTTAAATATTTTGCTTTTCTGTGCGTGGTAAGAATTCACAAGATTCCAACATAGAACAAATTTTTAGAAGAGGATGACACTGCATTTTTAAATAACAAAGACTAGATTAATTATTAAAGAGAAATACAAAGAAATTTACAAGGGAGACATTTCACACAAAATAGCTTTCTGTTCTTTGAAAGAAAGAAAAGGTGTAGCATATTCTTTATCCACTAGTTTTTCCTCTGGGGTAAAACAGAGGAGAGTGCTCTGACAATATTTATGTGAGCAGAATGAAATAATGGAGACAATGCCAGCTGCCAAAGAGATCAAATCCATGTAAAAGAAAAATACAAGTAGTGGGTGGGGGGGAAGAAAGAAAGGCATTAAATATTAAAAGACAGACAATAAATGCAGGAGAGAATTTTACATCTGAAAAGACTTTTGAACTGAAAGTAGTGCTAACAATGGAAGATGGATCTAGGGAAAGTAGGTAAGAAAAAGAGCAATCTAAAAGTGAAATTAAGAGTGAAAAAAAAAGAAAATGAGCAGAATAAAAATTACTTTATTCAGTTTTATCATTTTAATGAACATAAGCCAAAGAGTAAGGTCACAGACAAAAAGTTTTGGGGATTTTTTGTTGTTGTATTTTGTCTCTTTTTTTTTTTTATCTCACTTCTTCCGTCAGTTCCCAAGTCAACAGATATTTAGGCAGAGAATACAAAAAAATATTTTAAAGCAAGAAATAGAAGAGAAAAGAAAGTACATATGTCATTGTCAATGTTTTTAACCTTTGCTTTCAGATTTATTATAAAACATTTGCTTCTGGCATCTCATATCCTAAACTGTATTTTGACTCAGTAGTTCAATGAACCAAATTTTTGCCCAGTTTTACCCTTAACTTCTTCAGTTCCAGAGGGCAAACGTTGTTGCTTTATAGATTAACAGATTTACTCAGTCCGAAATCTGTTAGTAGAATCCATTAATCTGTAGTTGAACAATCCCTCCAGTTGATTCTAGTAAACATCAAATTTGCGAATCACTGTAATTATCCAAGTGCTATGAGGCAATCACTGTACAATGGATAACCACTATGTGGTCTTCACTCCCTGGAAATGAGTTCAGAAAAAAATGCACTTGTAGAGGCAATTAATGAAAAGTTAAGGCAGATGAGATAGGGAGGAGGTTCTAGGCACAAGCAATGGCATAAAGACCTTTAGAAAGTTATTTCATATGTTTTAAATGTTTGTTGTATGTTGTTTAAATGAGTTTTTAAAAGATTTATTTTTATTGAGAGAAGGTGTGAGAAAGAGAGAAGGGGGAGGGCCAGAGCAGTATCTATAATTGTACATCATTAGTTGTGACATTGTTTCATTCTACACAGGTAGATATGGGGCTGCACAGGATGGAAACTGAACTAGGGGCCTCCCACATGAGAGGTGAGAATCCTCCCTGCCATCCCAGTAGTTACCAATTGAGCCACAGTTCATCACATGGGTTTGCACAGGATGGGGCCTGGGTTTGATTCACAGACCTTGCTGTTGCAAGGCAAGTGTTTAACCTGCTGAGCTATCTGGCATCCCAAATGAGTTGGGTTTCTTTCTTTTTTGTTGTTGTCGTTGTTGTTCTGTTTGTCTGTTTTTTATGTCTGTGAATAAATCACTTTCATAACTGTAAGGCCTAAAACAGTTTATCCTAGGTAAACTAAGGGATGATCCTGCATGGCAGAAGGCCAAAATCCAGGGAAACTGCCTCCA
>PVKE010019806.1:0-28116 GCA_004027555.1 Craseonycteris thonglongyai | reverse complement strand
GGAGAGGGGAGGGAAGGGGAGGAAAGGAGAGGGAATGGAGAATGAATAAATGTTTATACTTATGTTAATGGCAAAAAAGAAAGAGTGGGTGTCAATGTCAAGGCCAAGTCAGAGTGTGCCCTAAGTGTAGATAGTCATCATCCTAGAGTAAGGCATCTTATCTTGGAGGATGACATTTCTTCAGATCATGTTTAGGAAATTGGCAAAATAGGAAAAGGGTGCTATGTTACTATTGACTCAGACCGGTTTCCTGTTCAGGCCTTGTTTTCTCTTTCCACAGTGACCTTCTCAGAGAGCACTGCACCCACACAAACAGCTGTGCTGTTTACATGAGCAGAGAGTTCTGGCTTGAGTCCTGAAGACCAGTCCCAGAGGGCTGTTCCCATTGGAAAGGGCCCTTTCTGCTGATCTCTTCCTTCAGCCCAAGGGTTGGGGTCTCTAGGAAGAGAAGGCTGTCTCAAACTTGGGAAGAGGAAGGTTCCTTTTTAATATATATATTTTTAATACTATATTTCCTTTTTTCCACCTAGACTTTGCATTTAGAACATATTCTTTGTCTTTACTCCTTTGTATATGCTCGGTTCTTTGGAATGAGTGAGGTTTTGTGAATAGATGACTCTATGTCAGTAATTTCCCCAAGGTCGGTAACTTGGTGACACTGATTACCCTTTTACAAGATGGTATTTCTGGTCCAATTGTTCCTGACCTTTGGTTGAGATGATGTAAATGACACTATGTGATAGGTACTATTGAATGTTATGTATGGTTGAAACATTATAGGAGATGATATCTCTTTTCTTTATATTCTCTTTTTCATTTTGTTTGTTTAACCATTCTAGTCATTTTAACAATTCTTTTCTCCCCACAGAAAAAGTAAAGAATTTTACTTGTAATGTACAAATGAATGACCAGAAAGTTTGAAAGAATCCAGACTAGAAATGTTAAATTTCACATGGCCTTTCAAAACCACAGTAAAAAATCATTTTACAGGCCATAAATATTTTTTACAATTTGAGATGCCTACATAATGCATGAATGGTAAAGTGCATTCAAGCCGCAAATAGGATATGCTTTCTCACTTTTTGCAAATAGAATGTCCCAAAGTATAGAATACTGTTGGTTTAAAGTATTTTTATTTAAAAATGAGAGCTAGAAGGAGATAGAATCTGGATTCTTTACTCCCTCTCCCTCCTAGTATTTTTATAATACTGGCCAGATATATTCCCCAAGCATATTTTTTTGTTTTTACCAATAAAGAAGATTTATAGTGTACCTTCTTTTATGTACATGGTCTAGAAAAATTATTTGTACTTTAAATTTTATATCAAAAGTACTTTATCTTATGCATTTAGACATTATTTTCTCCCCCATTTCTGATAGAAATTTATCAGGAACTCATTCCTGAGAACTTATTATTTGAAGAAAGGTAAAGAATAAGAGATTGCTAGCTAGTCCTTGCAGAAGAATCAGTTCTTGTCTTAGTTTTGTCAACCCCCAGATATTTTTTGTGCTTAGATCCAGCTTGTAGAGTAGCTCTGGCTAATTGCTTCCCAGTACAATGTAATATAACTAATTCAAAATAAAGACAACATGGATGGATGTTGAGGTGATCATACTAAGTGAAATAAGTCAGACAGAAAAATTTAAGAGCTGTATGAACTCACTCATATGTGGGATATGAAATTGAAAGCAACAAAGAAACAAGACAAGCATACAAAGAAACAGAAGCTAATGGACACAGGCAATCATTACTGGTTATCGGAGAGTCAGGGTGGAAGAAGGTGTTGGATGAGATGGGTGTCAAATATATGGTGATGGAAGGAGAACTGACTCTGAGTGTTGAGCACACAATGTATGCATCACATGCATGATGTATTATATAATTGTACATTTGAAACCTATATAGTCTTGACAACCGATATCACCCCAACAAATTTAATAAAATAAAACAAGAACAACAGCAACAACAAACAAAATAAAAAGCAAAAGCAAAGTAAAGGCTCTGAAAATTTTATAGATGAAAAGACATCAGTGAAAAGTTGTGCCATGGAATGTTGGGGCTGGAAGAGATCTTTGAGATTATCTAGTTGAATTCTCTTTTACAGATGAGTGAATGGAGGCTAAGAAATTCTATGTGTCTGATAATGGCATAGCCAGGACCCAAAATCTGGATTTTTTGAGGCATTGACATTCTTTTTTTAAGGAATGTATAATTTCCAAAGAAATTGAGAACCGTAAGAGTAGTATAAGTAATAAACTTTTATCAAAGTTGTTATAACTGTAGTTATAATATAAGAGCAGGGGTGACAAATACCATTTGTGAATATTCGTCTAAGGACCTGGGATCCTCCTTTTTTTTTTTAATTCCCTTTGTAAGTATAACTGTCTCTTTGTGTTTTTCCTTTAATTTTCTTCTGTATCTTCTCCCTAACATTGATAAGAAAAATCCATCAAATAATTGGTTATATCATCAAATAAGATTTATTAGTATTTCTAATAACTAGTTTTGTGTGTAGTCCATAGGGTGTTATCTCACAAACACACAAGTGGATCTGTCATCTCCTTTTTAAGCTTTAAAAAAGAAAGTGCTTTTTTCATCACTAGACGTGATGCACCTGTGTTTCCACAGTTTAAATAAATGGAGATCAGCAAGTTGATCATATCTCAATGTGCTTTGGCCCTCACTCACTACATGGTTTCTAGTCTATTCTGTATTGAATTTTTTATTATCTCAGAAAATAGGGGGCAGCCAGGGTGGCTCAGTGGGTTAAGTGCTTGCTTTGTAGCTCCAGGGACTAAGGATCGAATCCCGGCCCCGGCCTGTGGAGACCCATATGCTGAACTGGGATGTGTTTCCCGTGTGGGAGGCCCCCAGTTCAGTTCTCACCCCCTGGCCCCTGGCTTGAGGGGGCATACCTCTCATGTCAGAGGCCCCCAGCCCAGTTTCTGCCCTGCGTGGCCCCTGCCCACCTGTGTGGAACAAAACCATGTTGAAAGCTGATGACATACAACTATGGAGACTGCTCTGGGCCCTCCCCCTTCTCTCTGTCTTTGTTAAAAACAATAAAATATATCTTTAAAAAGATAAATATCTTCCAAGTAATATAGAAATTACTTTTCCACATGCTCTGCTATGGATTTTTTTTCCCTCTCACATGTCAGGGTCTATAAAAAGATAAGTTTATTTCTGTCTCCTAATTAAAGGGCCTCTGATGTCAATCTTTGGTGATAACAGTATTTCAATTTGTATAGTGCTGAACCTGTATGTGTAGTCCATTAGGAATCTTGCATGGCTACTCATTAACCAAACTCATGTACTAATTTCTTCAATATACACAGTGCAAAGCTATAAATGGTACCCCCATATTCTCATTTTCCAAATTGAGCAATTTTCAAAATTTTGCCTCATTTACTTCATTTATTCCTTTAAAAAAATTTTGTCTTTGTTGAAGTATTTTAAAGTAAATTCTGTATATTCTTTTATTGTATTCTTACCTAGTTTTGTATGAATCTGAAAAATACATTTTCTTAACCAAAATGCCATTAATCCCTAATGAATATATTAATTTCTTGGTATCACTTAAAACCATCTATAACCAAATCATCTTATTTGGAGTGATACATGAAATCTTCAAATTACAAACTGGTTATATTTCAAAAGTCTTTATCTCTTTGACAATTTAAGATCCCATTTTCAATGAAACAACATCATAAATTGTATGTAGGTCCCCTCAAACCATTTTACAAAAATCCCAGTCAATGTGAAATAAAATGCATATGTCATATACATACTGAAAGAATAATAGAAACAATACGTGCTGCTATTAGGATTCAAAGAAATATCTTTCCAACAGCAATTGCCACTTTTGAATGTTGGCACTTGGTAAATATTGTTTTTCTTCTAGAGGAATTTTGAAGTACACAGGTCTTTTATAGCACTGTTGAACCAGGCTTTAGAGCAGTACTTCTCTGTGTAGTCACTGAACTCGCCTTCCTCAGAATGAGCAGTGATGCTTATTTAAAATATGGATACTTGCAAAATCCATTGAATAATAACTTCTGGGTAAGGGTATAGGAATTTGACTTTTTTTTTTCTCTTTGACATATGTATAATATCCAGGGGTACTCAGTCTTCTGCCACTTTCAGACTCTCTTTATCCCTTTCTTACTCTCTTTTTCCCCTTGTTCCTTTCTCTCTTTCTACTCTTTTTTTTTTTTTTAGATTTATTTTATTCTATGAGAGAAGTGGGGTGGGGTTAGGGACCAGAGCAGTCTCCATAGTTGTACATTATTAGTTGTGACATAGTTTCATTCCACACAGGTGTAGGGCTATGTGGGGCAGGAACTGAACTGCCAGCCCCTTCCCCTCCCCAACCCGTATGGGAGGTGAGAATCTTCACCACCATCTCAGCAGTTATCAGTTGCACTGAAGTTCAGCACGTGGGTCTACATGGGCCAGGGCCAAGATTCCATCTGTGATCGCAAGGCAGGCACTCACCCTTTTGAACTATCCTGGCATCCCCCAATCTGACTTCTCAAAATTGTGGACAATTTCATTTAGTTGAAAAAAGCAGAAATGTTAGAAATGGACTTTAGTTGATATTTTATCAACGTATTGATTGTTTGGAGGAAACAGAACCTCACATGACCTGGTCTGAAAGGTTATGTTACAGTATCTGCAAGGCAAAGTTCATTGCTCTCAGGAGAGATTGGAATTGGGAATTAGAAAGTCAGCAAAAATCAAGGCAGCCACTTTCTTCATTTTCTCTTTTGTCCTCTCACAAGCACAGCACCAAGTCTCTGCTTCTTGTCAATCTGTTTCATTCTCTGATGTTTCTCTGCTGGTCTCATTTGTCTTGATTGTGTGTCATGCAGGTGGCCCCAAATGGCCACCCCTTTTGGAATAAATATTTCCTCCGATCAGTGGGTCAGGACTTGGTAACTGATTAGTCTATATATGCACAGATATTAGCCCAGTGTGTCCAGCTTTTTTTTTGCTCAGCTGTGGCCAAGGGGACACGGACCTGGACCACTATTCATTCAGTGAGGGCTTTGGGAACAAATTTTGTGAATAGAAAGTGCAGGTTTGTTTAGGTATGACATATAGAAGTGGAGGGGAAACAATGGACAGCTAGTGAGTACCCCATGAAAAAACTCAAACAAAAAAACAAGAGTGCACAAAAACAAAATTACTTTCGTAAATGTCTGATATATGGTAAACCACTCATTGGTTTGGCTGACTTAGCCTAGGGAGTTCACAGTGTTGAGTTCTTTCACCTCAATTCACTTAATTCACTGAAGCATATTTATTTGACAGTGTATTTAGTTGATGCCACCCTTCAGTGATTATAATCTTCCTTGGCCATTGTCTTGAGCTTGCATTTTAGTGAGGTCCCTTAGACTTTCATGATGGAAGCTACCAGCTCCAGATTCTCCCTGTTTCATGCTACCTACCTTCGTTTGTAGCAGAAGACAACTGTCTCTTCCTATTTTAAAACTTAAACCTTCTAGCAGATATTCTGTTTGTCAAGGTTTTATTTCCAGTTTGAAGGTTGCCTCTAATTTTTGGATAATTTGCAGGGTACCTTTGCAGTCCAGCCTTTGACTGCAATATGTGTTTTGTTTTTTTACTTCTTTGAAAGCTCAGCTTTTAGTTTTTCTTTTTCCCTAGGGGCATATATTAAGTTCCATCAAGAGAAGGAGAACTGAAGTCACTCATGGTTCAATATAAATGTGGATCTTAATATAAGAAAGCTTTCTGCAGTCTTATGGATGTTGCTTTAAAAAATGTAAGCTTATATGGAATAAATTCTGTTGCGTATTTGAGCAGGGATAATCAGACTTGGAAATTGTTCTTTTGGTACTCTAAATAAGGGACAGCTCAAGGCTAGAACCTATGAAACCAAGACAAGGGAGTAGAAGGGAAGCTTTTGGAATCAATTTGGAAGGGAAATGGGAGAGCTGGTATGGGGAGAGTATCCTTTACTTATTTTCCTCCCCTTTGGTCCCACTTATTTAGTATTTTCCAAAGTCACAGAGAAAATAAGCACAATTAGTAGGATTAATATTCTTAACTAGTTTACAACTGTTTCTGTCTGTTCCAAAAGATCATTTATAATTTGACTGTTTATACACACACATTTTTCTATAGATTACATGTGGTGTGTTAGGTTTTTAGGGTAATAAGTAAAGGTTTTTTAACCCATAATAGTTTCACAGAATATTACATTTACAACATCCTATGAACCATTTTTAATATTGTTTCTGTGGAAAGATGTGATTCACTATCATGTGATTAAGGATACTGGACTGGAAATCAGCAAGCCTTGCTTTCAATATGGTCCTCCTGGGGAGTCATGTGATATGAGCCCATTACTCATACTTTTCAGGCCTTCAAGTACTATAAGGTAGTTTTATCCTATTCCAAGAGCAAGTGGTGGCTTCTGAAGTACTAAAGACTTCATATAGTAGATACTGGAATCCTGGAAGGTTTCTTTGGTTCCATTGGTCCCAGAAATTTCCTTTCAGCCTTTGTTCCAAACTTCCCATGTGGTCATCACACCTCCTTTGATAAAGAGCTCATTTCGGGTGCCATGATGCAAGGAGCATAGAGACCACCTTCATGGAGGCAATGGGGCCAGGAGGGACTAGCTAAACCAGAAATTGTGTATCAAAGTCAAGGTCCAAATATTAGAAAGTCAGAAAAGATATATCTGGAAGGGACCAGGTTGGGCGGTACACATGTTTAAACCAAGCATGTCCAACTCACTGAGTGCAGGCTGCATGAGACCCAGGAGAGCTTGAATGTAGCCCAACACAATCTTTAAATGTTATGAGATTTTTTTTTTTTTCCCCTGTATTTTATGTGTGGCCCAAGACAGTTGTTCCAGTGTGGCCCAGGGAAGCCAAAATATTGGAAACCCTTGATTCAAACTTAGAAATAAGTATATGAGATTAGATGTGAACGTTTGAGGCTGGCAGAGGTCCAGTATGTACTTGGATTTGCTTGGCTTATAGAGTTTGGGGTTGTCATAGCTTCTAAGTCCTTTTCTAAATTCCTGTTGCTCCACCCTCAAGTCATCCATTTGGTTGTTCAAACCAAAATCCTGGAAGACCTCTTTCTGTTTTTTTGTGTAGTACTGTTATATCCTTCAACACAGAGTACTTGAGTGCATAAACTTCTCTCCATGTGCATTGCTACCATCAACTTTAAGTCACTGCCTTCTCATATACAGGAGCCTCATAAATGGCCTCCTTGCTTCTAGTTTAGCCTATTTTGGTCCTCTCTCCATATACTTAATTAATAATTTTTAGAAATGTAGATTATACCATGTCACTTTCTGGCTGAATAATTTTTGATACTTTAGAATAAAATCCAAAAATTTCTACATGGTTTGACTTCTGTCTACCTCTTAACCTCATCTGCATTTTATTCTTGGTTTATTATACTTTAGCCATGGTGGAGGGGCAGTTCTACTTCTTTATGTGAACTTTGCAAGGTTTTTTTTTTTCTGCCTCTGAGCCTTTGGCTTTACTGTTTTCTCTGCCTGGAACCTCTTCTGGCTCTTTACATAACTGATTCCTCTTTATTCTTTAAATCTCAGCACAAGATTATCTACCTTATCAAGGAGTCTTTTTATATTTCCTATTGTATTTCCTTGTCTGTACTTACCATAATCTAATTTGTCTATATACTTGGTCTAATATTTATTGTTCTTTTTCCCCTCTAAATAGAATATCTTTGGGTTGTTGTTTTCCAGTTCTTTCTCTAAAAGAATGAATAACTGGATTACTGAAGATAGTTAAAACTGATTTTAACAAATTTTATTTTGATCAATCATTTTCCTTCTATTCATCAAATAAAAAATATATTTTCAATTGTTTTAACAGATTCTATTAACAAAGATAAAATGATATGCTAGGATCCTGGACCAATTGGATTTTAATAGCATGTATCTTCTGATTTTATTACAGACATAGGAAATTTTAATCATATTTAATGAAAATAATGAATATATTTCTGATTTTATACATTATTCTTTGCAAATTTAAATTAAAATTGCTTGGCAGACTGTTGTACCTTCTTTCAGCTTACTGCATTTTAACAAAAATCTAAACACTTAGAAAAAGTTAAAAGGAAATAGCAATTGGGTTTATAATATGAGAACAAGGGATAGATATTAACAAATGTTTTAATGTTAACTATTAATGTCATAGGTGAATGAATTAGGCCAGTGCTCATCACATGGAAATGGGGAAACATGTACCCCTTGAATATACAAGAAGACTTTCCAGTGGGTGTACAAACCCACAGATTTAAGAGAATCAGTTTCTAAATCCTCATCTTCCATATGCACTTCTTCCTAAAAATTATCTTCCTGAGAACCCACCTGTCTTCATAATAACCTTCATTATGGTGCATTACCCTGGGGCATGTAAATGTTCAGGGTATCACACACTGGGAAGGCTTCTTTTAATGATTAATGAAAGCACCGAATATCAGAAGGGTTGCATGCCTTTTTAATACCTTAAACAGATTTCTGTTAAGTGGATATAGTTAAAAATGAGCATTTTGGCTAGGATTGGGATGTTCTAAATTTAGATACACGATGATGTGATGAGATTAGTGTCGACTTTAGTTTTGTTTTTTTTTTAATTTTTAGCTATTAACTTTATTTCTTTCCTCTTTTGACTTTTGTAAGAAAATGTGTAACCCTGGAGGAGCATTTCCTAAGAATAAAGCAAATAGTGCACCAGTGAGAAATATTGAATGCTGAAAGTCGCCTTTGTCATGGAATTAAAAGTATTTTCCATTATGCTCAATACTTTGAACACATAGCTAAAAGAAAATACATCTACAAACATCTGAGGTGATACAGGTTTCTGTTGCAGTGAGGTTCCTTGGGAAGCCAACTTGGAGCATAGGTTTGCCTGACGGAAGTTTACTGGGGAGAGCTCTTAGATACAATCAATGCCTGTGGGAATAGACACAGGGAGTCAACATAGCACAGCCATCACAGAGGCTTTAGCCAATCACACAGGAGTTCTAGAGCTGGTGTGGCCCTACAGAATTGTTCAGAATTAGGGTAGAGGGGCTGGCCTTGGGCATGGCATCTCTTTTCAGCTGAGTGCAGTGGTTGTCAGGGAGGACTTAGCCAGGAGGTGTTAGTAGTTGACACTCTAACAGCTGTAGGAATGAGTGTTTTAGTCCTGAAGGGGGCAGGTTTGGATGGTGTGCTACAGCATCTACAAGAGTCAGGAACTGATGCTTGTAAATGAGAGAAATTCTGTCTGAGACTACTGATTTTTTTTTTTTTAAAGATAAATTGTATAAACTCAAAGAGATACCGGTAGCTTGTACATGATTTCTTTCACATTCTGTGTGTGTCATTAAAATTGTGGAATAGCTAATATCATGAAATATTTATTTCAATGCCAGTTTTCATCCTATTTTATATAAAATACTTTAATATTTCCCACTTTCTGTTAATAAAAATATGCTATCTGGTAGACTCATTGCTTTAAGTTATATATGATACCATTTATTTCCCCTAAAGATATAAATTTTTATCATGAAGATATTGTAATTAATGGACTTATTTCTAATTTTATACTTGATTTTTATTTAAGTACACCCAAAAGCTGAAAGTCAAGGTGGAAATTATATTCACATAATTACCAAAGGAATTCCATGCCCTGACTAGTGCTTCATCATACTCCTCAGAACTCATAATTCAATATTATTTTAATTTTGATCACTTTTATTTATTTCTCCAGTAAGAAATAATATTTAATCTTCAAGGTTAATTTTAATTTTTTTTTCTCAGAAGGTATATCGATACCTCTATTTGAATTGAAAAATAAAGTTGGAGTTTATCTGATAGAATATAAGTAGTCTCATTTGTCTGAGTGGTTTGAGAATAAGGACTAACTTTTCCAATTATATAGTTGACATTTCCTTTAAATTGAATAAACTGTATTTAAGCCCTAAACTGAAAAAATATATAAAGCATATAACAAAAGTGTTTTATTTAAAGAAATTTGGAAAGAAATCATGCAAAAGTCTCACCATATGTTGGTTTGGCCAAGGTGTGATAAAATTCACACTTTTTCTTTAAATTTTTCTGAATGTATTAGTTTGAACAAAGTGCATTTAAGTGATAGAGGAACATGTCATTAGTGGTAAAACCTTGGTGATAAACTATCCAGAAATTTACAAAGTGAATGATACTGACTGGCTAACAAAACTTTTTCAAGTCAAGTGATTTCCAAATCATTGTTGTAAGAGGGCCTAATTGATTTATCAGATGATGCATTATTAAAAACTATTCTAGTTCAGATGGAATTAAAGATTGACATTGCCTTCCAGTACTTTTGCACTCTTTTTTCTTCTTTACACAGCTTAATTTTTCTCTCTAGCATTTCTTATCTGGCATGTTATATGTTCATACTTATGTGTGTTTTTTTCTCTGACTTCTCTCACTAGAACATAAGCCCTGTGAGGACAGGGATTTTGTTTTATTTGCTATTCAGTCTCCAATGGGTAGTGCAATGCAGGGGACTAAATAGGCCCTCGGTAGTTTTTGCTGATTGAAAGAATAGATGAATGAATAAATGAATGGGGAAGCACCAGAGAATTGGTTGTTATTAAGGGAAGGAATGAGAGAATATTTGGGAATGTACTGATAATAGAATATACATAAATGATAAAGAGTTTTTAAGGAAACTTAGAACAGTGAAATTTTATTTAGTTACTAAGAAGAGTTAGCATATTGGTAAATGCTAAAAGAGATCCTAGTCAGGATAAACATTTGAGTATTGATTTACCACTATTAGCACATTCTAAATTTGGATTACCCTTGCTCAGAATATGTTTTGTTCTTTGTCTCCTTGGTCCTCTTGTAAGCATTTTCTGTCTTACCAGCCCATGTATGCCAGTTAAAAAGCATGTATACTTTATGGGGCTGAGTCCAATAAAAGCTTTTCTTTTCAATCAACCCACATTCACAGTGGAAGATTACTTTCATTCTTGGGAACGGTGACATATGCATGTGAAGCCCAGAATTCAGATGAAAGGTATCCTTTGGTACTATTCAACTGTATTGGCAAGACTGGGACCAGTATCTAGTTTCTCTTTAGAGACATTATGCATTATATTACAGTACTCTTACTGTGCTGTGCCAGGGAAATTAAGATCAGCTGGAACACTCTGTAGGTCGTTGGCTTGGAGTCTGAGGGCACTGGGAACTTGATGTTTTGTTTTCATGACCTCATTTAGGCTGAACCTGCCTTTGTTCCAAAAGCATAAGGGACCCTTTACAAAACCAGGTCTACACCTTGGGAAATATATGGGAGAGGTTTAGAGAAAAGTGACTAAAATATTTGAAGGCCAACCTTCAAATTGGTTTAACCTCCATGTAAAGAGTACTTCATAAATCATGGCTCTTTAGTTAAGAAAGATGAAGAAGAGGCATAATTAAAGTCTCCTCAACGTGTAGCCATTAAATTTCATGCTACCTGAAACACACTTTGAAGGTGAAGGAGGTCGTTTTAAGAAAAATAAAAGGAAAAGATGTGTTTTACAGGTCTTGGAGCAGTTCATGGAACTTGTGCTTTGGGAGATGCTTTCTGCAGAGATTTCCAGAGGACATCACTCTTGTGGAATGAAGCACTTCCTGCTTTATTTTTCCAAGTGGGAGTATATGATGTGTATATGCATATGGGGTGTGAGGACTGTGGGAGGACCATATGGGAAGTTGTATGATAAACATGGAATACCTTTCTGGAACAATAATTTTAATTGAAAACAGGAAAATCATTTCTCTATTAAAATAAAATTCCCGTTTTTATGAGTAGAATACACAATTTACATGGATTTTTAAGAACAAATTGAGTACCTTAGAGTTATTGCCTACCTTGAGATGGCAAGGGCTGTGTAATTACTTATTTTGCATTTTCGTAGTTCTGGTGGAAAATTTTGAGAAACACTAGGTAGTTTTCAGTTCTGTGGGAAGTGGCTCTTTGTAATCCATAGGCGATTGGGTTATTATCTCTCTTTCCTTCTCAGTTCTTCTCTAGCCAAAGCTCTTTCTCTCTAAAGCTTCTGTTATTTTATTTGTATCTTGTACATCATTAATACTGAGGATATTGTGTTGTCAAATATTTGAAGTGTTTATTTCTACTCTCCTGCAGCTTGGCAGGACCTTGTTCTCATTAAAGTCCCTGAAGACCACCTTACTTTTGAAGGCCCACTTCAGTTCTTATTTGGAGAGCTCAGCAGTTTTGGGCATTTTTGACCATTCTTTTCTTCTTGAAAGATTTTCTTGACTTCTACTTCTTTTTTTAAGATGTATTTTATTGTTTTGACAGACAGAGAGAAGGGGGAATGCCCAGAGCAGTCTCCTTAGGTGTACATCATCATTTTTTGATATGGTTTCATTCCACACAGGTGGGTGCAGGACTGTGCAGGATGAGAACCAGGCTGGGGGGCCTCCTGCATGGGAGGCATGCCCCTGTGAACTGGGGGCCTCCAGCATGGGAAGCTCAGCCCAGTGGGAACTGAACTGAGGGCCTACACATGGAAAACACATACCAGTTCAGCATATGGGTCTGCATGGCCCAGGGCCAGGACTTGATCCTCAGACCCCAGGGCCTGCAAGGCGAGTGCTCAACCTGCTGAGCCATCTAGCATCCCAACTTCTACTCCTTATAGTTCTGTTGTAGGATCAGAACTTTGGTGTTAGGATTTTGTCCCAGAACTTTTTGTTTTCATTTTACTGCTAGTTCCATCTTCTTTCATGGTATCAATTGCAATATATATGAGGTCTGACAATTAAGTTCACAAAGTTATCCTAGAAAAAGTGCTACATACTTTATTGCTGAATATCACTACAGTGACCTTCGAAGTACTCTGCTTAGGAAGCTATGCACCAATGCCAGTGCCTAGTCTGTGCTTCAAAGCAATTTTAGAACTCTTTCTGGAATGGCCAGGAAAGCCATTGTCATGTAACCCTTGGTGTCCTGAATGTCATCAAAATGTCGTCTTCTCAATATTTCCTTTGTCTTCGGGTAAAGAAAAAAGCCAATGGGGTCAGATCAGGGTGAGTTGGGAGAGTGTTCCAATATAGTTAACTTGTTTACTGGCTAAAAACTCCCTCATAGACAGTGCCCTGTGAACTGGTGTATTGTTGTGATGCAAGAGCCATGAGTTGTTGATGAAAAGTTCAGGTCATTTTTGTTTAACTTTTTCACATAGCCTTTTCAGCACTTCCAAGTAGTCAACTTGGTTGACTGTCCAGTTGGTTTAAAGTTGTAGTGAACAATCCCTCTGATATAAAAAAAGGTTAACAACATCATTATGACTCTTCATTTGGACTGACAGAACATTGGCTGACTTCCATTGTCCACTTTGATGCTTTGTTTCAGGGATGTATTGGTACACCCATGTTTCATCACCTGCCCAAAACATTGTCTTACCTCTCCAAAACGTCTCGGCAAACTTCGACTTTCCTTTGCTTTTGTTTATCAGTGAGCTCTTTTGAGACCATTTTTGCACACACCTTTCTCATGCCAAGATTTTCAATTAAGATTTTCCTACCTATTTCTCTATTGATGTTTACTTGGTCTCCTGTGTTTTTCACAGTCAGCTGATGATTTTGACCCACAATTTGACAAGTTTTTGCAATGTTTTAGTTGTTGCTGCTCATTACTAGCCACCTTGACCTCCTTTATCAGTGACACTTTCTCTCCCCTCAGAAAATCATTCAATCCGTTTGTACACTGACATTTTCTTCATGTCATTATCCCCATTAACTTGGACTAACATGTCTCTTATTTCACTTCTGCTCTTGCCAAGTATAACAAGAAATTTAATGTTTGTTCATTGTTCTAATTCAAGCTCCCACATTCTCACAACAGCACACAAAAACATGCAACAACAACAATGAATGCCACTCAGCAAGACACCACCACACATTGGTGCAAACACAGCTATGAGACACTGATATACCAAGGTTATGAAACCTTACTGAGTTGTTTGTACAGTGCTGCCAATGTAAGTGCATGGTGGCAAGTTCGTGAAATTAATTGTCAGATGTAAAATTGTGTTATCATTCTGGTCCTACTTCATCTTGTTCATTCAAAGTGTCATGAGGTATTTCTCTATTAGTCATTTGAAATCAAGATATTTTCAGGCCTAGATATTCCTTTATCTTAGTTATTACTTTTTAAGTAATAACAGCAATTATTACTATTATCAGTAATATTTATTTAGTCCTTACAATACACCAGGTGTTCTGCTAAGAAGATAATTTTTTTAAAGATTTGCTTTATTGTTTTTGGCAGAGACAGGAAGACAGAGACAGAGAGACAGAGACAGAGACAGATAGAAAGGGGAGGGCCCAGAGCAGTCTCCATAGTTGTACGTCATCAGTTTTCGACGTGGTTTCATTCCACAAAGGCGGGCAAGGGCCATGCTGGGCGGGAACTGAGCTGGGGGCCTCCTGCATGGGAAGCACACCCCCACAAGCCAGGAGCTAAACTAGGGGGTGAGAACTGAGCTGGAGGCCTCCCACATGGGAGACACACCCCAGTTCAGCACAAGGGCCTGCATGGGCTGGGGCTGGGATTTGATCCTCAGTCCCTGGGGCTGCAAAGCAAGTACTTAACCCACTGAGCCATCCCTGTTTCCCCAGAAGATAATTTTTATAATATCACCTTTCCTAATATCTCGATGAGGTAGACACTGTAATCATGAGAATTCTTAGGTTTAAGAAAGCTTATATCACTTGATCAAAATTACACAGATGGGAAGTGACAGAGGGAGGATCCAAACTCGAGACTGCCCTTTTTCTATTCTTTTCTGTTTATTACTGGTATGTTTTAATGAAAAAAGAAACATTTTGAAGACCAAAATGGAGTGTTCTTAATAGACCACATTCATACCAAGAATAGCATTAGAGTGTAGAATTCTAAAGGCAGGCATTGCTGACACATCATCTGTACAAGGTACAACCAATGTGTCTGATGGAACAGAACTAGTTTTTTAATTATCCAGAGGTTTCTTTCACTCAACATTAGTTTGTGTTTGATTAGTTTAGTTCTAGATATATAAAATTATAGTAATCACACAAAATTTAAATATAGAAATGCTTTTTACTTCTGTTAGAAGAATGATTCTTCAAAACGATTAAGACTGTATCCTGGGTTGTGGGGGTCTGTGTGGTTATAAAGCACTGTGACTTCTCTTTTGCTGCTTTCTATTGGTACATATAGCTTGCCTTTTTATATATTAGTGATGATAAAATTTTCAAGGCACTTTCAGATATGTTATCATTTTTATCCTTTTAATACCTGGCTGTGTAGTAAGTCTATGAGTTAGTTTTATCTCAGTTTTACAGATGATCCCATGGTCAAAGATCAAGGGTTAAATTGTATACAGTATTGCATGACAGAGCCAGGAGTTGAACCTAGATTTTCAGATTTCAGGTCTAGCCCTGAGTACCCAACACAAATTGATAGGTGGCATTATTTTTACAAATGACATACAAAATACCTCCTTTGTGCTTTAAATAGTACAGATTTTTATTTAGTGAAACATGGGTTGTGACAATAATGAAGAGTTTTTTTTTTTAAACTGAACATGAAAGCCAACTTTAATATATGTTTGATCTCCCTCTGCTTCCAGTGTTTTTCCTATGGTATTGATATATTGCTTTCAGGCAACTAAAACATCCTTTTTTATTATGGTTTAAGGAAACATCAGAAATCAGAAATCCTTATTGTTATTATTTTAGTTTGTAGGATTTTTGAATGATTTTTTAGAAACTACCAGGGAAATCGGATCATTCTCAAAGTAGGATGTATTCTGACTTAGTTGTGCTGTGGAGTATTAAATTAATTTTCATTGACAGACCCTTGCCTGGGACTTAATTGAGATTTAAGTTAGTAAAAATTCTGCACTGTGACCTAGACAACAGTTGGACAAAGGAGATGAAGTGGAGGGGAATGTGTTTTTTCAACCTTTTTCTCCCCTTGCCCGGAACCCAGGTCACCTCAGAAAGAGTTGAGATTTTGTAGCGGAACTGTCATGTCTACAAGGTCACCATATGCAAGTCCAATACCCATCATTAGAATAATTGTGTGGCTACAAATATCAGTGCAGAGAATACTGGTTTTTAAAGCATGGGATCAAAAATAATTCAAATCTTTAGAGATCAAATTAAATTTTATTAAAAAAAGTAGTTAGGGCAAGTCAGGATGGCTCAGTGGGTTAAGCTCTCGCTTTACAGCCCTGGGGACTGAGGATCGAATCCCGGTCCCGGCCCCGGCCCATGTGGACCCATATGCTGAACTGTGGTGTGCTTCCCATGTAGGAGGCCCCCAGTTCGGTGCTTGCTGCCCAGTTCGGCCCCTGGCTCAAGGGTTGTGCCTCCCATGCTGGAGGCCCCCAGCTCAGTTCCCGCCCTGCGCAGCGCCTGCCCACCTGTGTGGAACAAAACCATGTCAAAAACTGATGACGTTCAACTATGGAGACTGCTCTGGGCCCTCCCCCTTCTCTCTGTCTCTCTCTGTCTCTGTCAAAAACAATAAAATAAACTTAAAAAAAAAAAGTATTTAGCAATCCTTCACTTATTAGTATGATTACCTTTCCATCTTTGAGAAGTTGTATTATTTATAATGCTTTAGGATGGCAATTGTCAAAACTCAGTGGGCATGTTACATACATAGAATATTTGATATAAGTACAGATTCTTAGAGCTTATCCCAGGAAAGTCCTATTTCCATAGTTCTGGAGTGGGGCTGAATTCTTAGAACTTTTAACAAGTACCTGTCAGGAGATTCTTTCTTATGGTTCTGATGCAGGTTGGCTGGGGACCACTTTTTAAGAAGCCATCGCATAATCTGATTGAGACAGGAGTTGGAAGGACAATATTTTCCTCATAGAGGAAGATTTGGACAATGTACCATTATATTGGCAGGAGGTGTTACTAGTAAATCTGCATGCTTTATATGCATTTGTGGTTCTATAATATTTTTTCTAAAGGATACAACTTCTCTAAATATTTTCACTTCCTCTCACAGTTGATTAAATTTTGCTTGACCTTTAAATTGCATTACTTTAAAAAATAAAGTGTATTGTTTAATAAAGAACCTCCATGGCATTGGCAATTGTCAGGGCACCAGGACTATGAAAGTTGTTGTTGAAGCTAATCTCACAGGGGGGCGCTGTTGAGATATGATTTTGTCTGTGCTTAGTTCCAAATACAGACAGCAGGAGGGGCTTGCTTTAAATGACTCAAAGGATCTGTGACCTGTTTTAGCAGGAATTATTCTGGATTGCATTGTTAATTCATTTAATTTAGACTATGAGAAAAGTATCATTTGTTGCACCAAACTATTGATTTAAGAAAGGACCATGTGATTGGTAGCTTTTTAAAGTTAATTTTGAAGAAAAGTGTTTTAATCATGTATTAATATTGAAATAATTCTGGTTTCTATTCATATTTTTATGTTACATTATGAACAATGGTTCTAGCAACTACCTGTTACAGGTTGGGTTTTTACTTTTAGTTGTCAGATTCTGGCAGGCTAAAGGGTTAGTTGACTATAAAAACTAGAATCGAGAGATATGTTCTACTGATTGTTGAATAAAGTTTTATAGTGTTTTACCTAAACATTGAAGCTATATGTAATTCAGACCATATTATATCACTAAAAAATTGAAAATGAATCTCATATCCTAAAAGTTTTTTCTTTCTTTCCAGACTTAGTACACATATACTTTGTTTATAACTTGATATGTGGCAACATTTTTTATGTGGCATTTCACCATACGTGTTTTTATCAATAAATGCTCTATTAGTAACAACAGAATAAATAAACTTGAGTTAAGCTAAACAGGAAAGGAATTCCTCCTTTGCCGTTCTTTTTGTCAAATTGTGACCTTTGAAGGTTTGGACTGGTACTTCTTCTTTTCCCCCCTTTATCTCTTCAGTTTCTACTGTAAGGCATTGGACAGAGAGAGTTCTCAGTGTCACCATTGGTGTCTTTTTCTAGATACAGGGCGGGTTAACGGTGTCTATAAATTGAAATCTATGTATCGTCCTCTAGGATCCTGAAGGGATCTCATTATTTGACCAATATAATACAGTGGAAATGACACTGTGACGGTTTCTGGTTCAAAGCTTTGGGAGACTGGCAGCTTCCGTATCCTGTTTCTTGGAGTATTCACTTTGGGAAACTGGACCTTTCTTATCTGAGCCCTGTCTGACGATACTGAGACCACCATGCTGCAGAGGGCATGGATAGGCTCTCTGATCGATAGTTTCAGCAAAGTCCAGCTTTTCAGCTATTCCTGACAAGATGCTAGACGTGAGTGAGGCAGTCTTGGATCCTTCACCAGCCCATCCACCAGCTGAATACCTTGTAACCTTCACTGACAACATGGAGGACTAAAGAATTGCTTAGGCAAGCCCTGCCTTCCTGATCCATGAAATCATGAGCTATTATAAGAGGAATGTTGTTTTAAGACACTGTGTTTTGGAGCAATTTGTTATGTAGTGATAGAATAAGCAGAACACAAACTAAATACCCTTGAGAAGATTAGGTGGTGGCCACTGGAAGGAACCTTGAAGAACGTCTTATTTATCCACTCCCTTTTGTAGGAAAACACTGCATTCCAGAGTGATGAAGTGACAGATTCACTTCAGGGTCATCCAGACAGTGATGGTAACAGTCAGCACTCTAATCTGTCTTTGTTGCCCTTGCCTCTGGAGGACTGTGTAAGATCATTAATTTTGCACTTTGCAACTGGCAAATAAAGAAATATAGATAGCCTAGAGACATTTAGAAACTAATACCATGACAGAAAGAACTTTTGCAGGCCTCAAAAAGGACCCTGAAAAGTGTTTGTTTCAGAAATATGCAGCCCAACCATTTTGTACTATTTTATTATAAAAGTTATATTCCAGTATAAATGTATGTTTTACTTAAAATATAGTAAACAATACTAGAAAAATAAACATGCACAGCAATAATGAATGCTCATTTTTTATATAGACAATTTCAGTGTTTTTGCAATTTGTATTCCAAAACTTCCTTGGTAAATTTGGAAACTTTAAATGCATTTTCCCATGGAAACAGTGATATTTGAAATTCAATTTAACATATAATATGCCTAATGTATATGCTTTAAACAATCACCATATTTATTAGTTCTCCATGGGAAAATGCCTTCTGAATTCCATCCAGCTTGGTATCTTTGGATGCCCGTCAGCTTAACCTCTTTTCTTTGACTTTGGCAGAAGAACTTGGTTGTGCTCTTCCTGTGAGCAGTGGTGATGAGCTCTTTACAGTGCTTATAGCACCAGCTGGAGGAAGATGTCTTCTTCTGCCTAAGGATGGAGGAGAGAAGGTGGTGAGGGCTCCTTGCGTTTGGACCGTGTGCTGTACTTCGTGATGAGAAAGAGAATGGGAGTGGTGGCGTGGTTCAGGACTTCTTGTTGTTCAATTCCTTAGTTCAGCTCCCGGGGCTTTCCCTCTCCTCTTTCAAGTATCCTGGAGTTTGGTGTACTTGCTAGCCTTTCCATCTTTCCCAATAGCTTCCTTTCAAGGAATCAGTTCTTAAACTCACTAGACTACAGGATTAAGTCTTTGTTTTTATGTACACTTTCCTGTTTCTAAAGATGACAGTAATTTTCTGTTAACAAATTCGCTTCAGGGCATTTGCAGCCAAGTCTGATGCTGGGACAGGGTGATTTCGAGGCATTTGGCTAAGTTACATTGGGTGCAAGAAAATTTGTTATAACTTTTTAATGAATATATATATATATATATATATATATATATATATATATATATATTTTTTTTTTAATTTGAGAAAAGTAGCAGATTACTTTGCTGTTTAACAGTCTGTACTTTTGAACTAGCAATTATCAGTGGTTATTAATGCATATATGAGTCATCCCAAGTGAAATAATATTTTTTTTCCCTTTTCCTTTTTTTTCTTTTTCCCTTTCTCTCTTCTCTCTTTTTCCTCCCTCCAACTTTCTCTTCCCCCACTCTCCCTTCCTTCCTTCTTTCCTTCCTCTTCACCCATTGTCTATTTTAAAATCAACCTTATTTGCTTTATACCTTGGGAACTGTTAGTTGATAAAAAAGGGTGTCCCAAAATTCACACAAGATTTGAATTTTGTGTCATTTGTGCAGTAAAGTGTTGCCAACGGAAAAAAAAAAAGACAGTGTGACAGCTGACAGTTTAGGGTTATTAAAAATGGAGCGCTACATGAAAGAACGTGTTTTCATTGTTGAGCAATGAAAATTTACAATTTTTAATTATAAACCTGTGTTTTCTGTCAAAATTACTTCTTGCGTGAATTTTGGGACACCGTTTATATATAATTAAATCCTTCATTTTATTTTTAGATTTAGGGAAGGTGAGTGGCACCATTACTTCTTATATAACTAAGACAAAATACAGGCATTTCTACTTGATGGTAAACCCTTGATAGGAGGGACTGTATCCAATTTTTGTCTATAATTCATTTTTACATAATTTTGAAATACTTAGCTGTATTTATTGTGTAAATGAATAAGGATTAATGATCATACTAAGGATCTCTCTCTATGATTATGTATCTGTGCTTTTAGAAAGAAGGTGAAATGCACCAAAGATTATTTTAAAATTCTGTGAATGCTTGAATATTTCCTGCATTTCTAGCCTGTGTGTTTAACGCAAGAGTCAGTTTTTGCCCTTGATTTTATCTTTTGCCTTTATTTTACACTTTCACTGATGTTCTGGTGATACTGTTTGACTCTGTTGTTAAGGTAACATCGAACAGTAGAGCTGTGTAAAGACATAGATGTGGTGTGGTTAATTCACTAACAATAAAGAGAATATCTAACATTATTTCTGTTCCTTGGAGTAATATTAAATAAATGAAGGTTTTGTAGGTCACTTCAAGGATTAAAGACCAGATATAAGAAATATTTTTTTCAGCTGTTTTTTTTTTTGATGACAAGTGAACCGTAGTTCTTTACTCAGTTTGCACTCTGACAATTTCAGCTTTCCTCAAGGATAAGACAGAAATTATGCTGAAAAGTTCAAGGTAATTTTTGTTTTATGTTTCCTTGAGCCTTATTTGAAGTGTCAAAATAAGATACCAAGAAGTCCCAAGTTCAAGAACATATTATTCCACAAAATGTTATCTTTGTATATTTATCAGTTTTTTTTGCTGGAGCTATTCTAAAATATTTGCTATTTTTATCTTCTTAGACTAAATGTACTTTAAATAATTTTTCAAGTAATCAAGAAAGAAAACACAGCTATGAGAGAATCCTAGAGTAATTTTAAGAGAAACTTAGCATGTATAAGGAAACATTTTATTATGGATCTTGGTAATTCTTAGTACTGTTTTCTTTTTTAATAACATTGGCATTTTAATGACTTGAGGTATAAATTGACTTTGTATGCTCAGGTTCAGGATTCTTTGGATATCCAACTGGTTGCGAATTCTTTAGAAACTTAGTATTTCAGAAGATGGAAAAACGATTTGCTTTACTAAAACTTGACTTACTAATGTTATTGATTTTCTAAAAGGTAACTTATTATATTCCTTCTTTCACTATTTAATCACTTAAGTTTTGGGAAAAAATTATTTGTAATCGTGCATGGAGTGGAATACCTACAGTATATTTCAAGTTGGAAGTTGATATGTAGGTATCAAATATATTATAGAATGCATTTTTTGTTCACATTTTCCACTAAGCATATTCTAATTAGACTCATGATCTTATTCTGCACTATTGAAGGAGTCTTGAAATGCCATCGACTGGTCTCCTTGATTGTACCTTTATCTACTTTTTCTTAGCTTTGGAGTACTCTCTAAAAATCTTAATCTGAATGACATATCTTCTGTGTTAATACTTGAATGACTCTCCTCTGCTTATAGCATAGAGTCTAAGTTCTTTACTGTTGCTTATGAGGACTTCCTGTGATCTGCCAACCTTCCCCTTGCCTGCTGTCTCATTTGACTCCACATTTTACTTTGCCCTCCAAGCATAGTTTGCCATCCAAGAATGAATTATCACCTTTCCTAAAAGGGCACGTCCTGTTATCCTCCAGAAAAATGGGTTATGTTCTCCTTGTGCCCCACTGTATCCTATGCATTTGTGTTCATAATATCTATACTATCTGTGCCTTTATTGTTTTTTTTTTAATATTTATTTATTTATTTTAATTGTTTTTTGACAGAGAGAGACAGAGACAGAGACAGAGAGAACTGAACTGGGGGAGCTCCCAGTTCAGCACATGGTTCCGCACGGGCCGGGGCCGGGGCCAGGATTCGATCCTCGGTCCCCAGGGCTGCAAAGTGAGCGCTTAACCAAGTGAGCGCTTAACCCACTGAGCCATCCCGGCTTCCCCCTTTATTGTTATTTTATCTGCCTCTTTCAACCACTAGACCACCTGGCTCCTGAGGTTATGTTTTACTCATTCACGAATCTTTAGTACGTGGTCCTTGGCTCTTTAAGGCTTAAAAATGTTTATTGAATGGAAGAATGAGTAGGCTTACCAAACTGAAAATGCCCACTTGACTGTATTCACATTGATTTATTATAAACTCTTTTGTATGCTCTCAAGTTATTTGATCATCTGGGCTTGTTCTATTTTTGTATTGATTTTTTTTTCTTCTAGCAAATACGTATTTTGCTCTCTGTATTATAGATACTGAACTGGGCTCTGGTGAATGAAACAAACATGGACCTATTAATCATCAGATATTATAATTTGGCATTTGAGGATTAAAACCATTTTTCATGAAGAACCTTTGGCGGAGCCTGGCAGAAACTGGTTTTTAGATTTAGTGTGAGTCTACCTTGAAAACAGTAGGAGTGCTCTCCTCTTTTCCCTTCTCTAAACCCTAATTTTACTTCTGTAAATTTCTTTTGGCTATAAAAGTTGACAGAATAATGTCTAATAGATGAGTTAAAATATGTACAAGATATTTGTGATAAAACTATATAGCTGTAGAATCACTTAGTGAAGACATTTAAGAAGAAATTCATTGCTTCTTTCTGCCCTTAGTTAAGGCTACTTCAACTAATACCTTGGAGATTGTCTAATTTGTTGAGTGAGTCCAAAGTTCCCCAGCACCTGTGGTATATAATGAGATTGTTTCAAAGTCTCTGGTAAATAATTACATGAAACATCTGTACTTGACAAGAAAGAATACAGGAGACAACGTCCTGGAGTAAGAGGCAAGAATGTTGGTTCTACCTATGGGTCAGATTAGCTAGTTCTTCAGAAGTTAGCAGACACACTGCACATTTCTTCATCAGTAATATAGAGTTGATAATACCCATCATATTTATATCCCATGGTGTCATGATGATTAAATAAGAATTTAGTCATGTGGACACATAAACTTATATTTGTATCAAGAAAGTATATGCATATAGTTTAAAAAGTGAAAAAAGTAAACCTTATAAAAATAAAACAAAGTCTCTATTGTCTTCCTATCCCAGGGGCAGATTATACCAAAGGATTTAGCCCTTTTTTTGTTGTTGTTATTTAATAGAGAGTTTATAATCAGTATTTATAAACTGTGGTTGTGTGAGTCAGCACAAGATACCTTTTTTATTTGATAGACTATAAACACAGGTATTTTATTTATTTATTTATTTATTTATTAAAGATTCATTCCATTGATTTTTGACAGAGAGAAACAGACAGAGAGACAGAGAGAAGGGGGAACACAGGTATTTTAGATGTTATCTATTGATTTCCTATTATGGCAGCTGAACATTTTTAGTTATTTAGCAGCCTCTCCTCTCCCTCCCTACTCACAACATGGTCATATCATAATTTTTTGGTACTGTATTTTCCGGCGTATAAGACGACCGGGCGTATAAGACGACCCCCTAATTTTACAGTTAAAACATAGGTTTAGGCCTATATTCGCTGTATAAGACTACAGCCTCGGAAGTGAGGGGTAGTCTTATACAGCGAATATAGGCCTAAACCTATGTTTTAACTGTAAAATTAGGGGGTCGTCTTATACGCCCGGTCGTTTTATACGCCGGAAAATACTGTAGTCACCGCAATATGAATGATAGGTAAATATTATTTGCTGCTACCTATTATATTATGATGACATTTCTTCTATTGTGAAGACCTTTTGCTTTTTCTGAAAATAATAATTTCATTATTTTTAAAATTAAATTTATTGGGGTGACATTGGTCAGCAAAGTTACATAGGTTCCAGGTACAATTCTACAATACATCATCCATGTGTTTTATTTTTTTTAATTTGCTTTCTATTCATTGATCGACTACCAAATTTATTTACCCCTTCGAAGAATCGGGTAAAACACTCTCAGTGCAACCTTCTGAGTGGTCCACTGTGCAGGTAGTCTACTAGTTGCTTCCCCTCCCCAGGCATTCCTCCTGGAAATTTCTGTTCTTCTGTTTTTGTTCTGTTTTTGTCTGGAAAGGTTACTGTCTAGGATTGCCACAGAGCTGTTGTTGTTTTGGGACTCTGCCTTTATTCTGGAAATTTCCTTTTTTCTTTTTCTTGTATTGGATTTTCTATTTCCTGAGTCTCTTGATTTATTTTTTAAAGATTTATTTTTATTGTTTTTTAACAGAGAAAAGATAGAGAGAAAGACGGAGAGAACGGGGAGAGCAGAGAGCAGTCTCCATAGTTGCATGTCATTAGTTTTCTATGTAGTTTCATTCCACAAGTGGGGTGCAGGGCCGAACAGGGCAGGAACTAGGCCGGGGGCCTCTTGCATGGGAGGCACGCCTCAGTGAGAACCAAACACGGGGCACACCCCAATTTAGCATATGGTTCTGCAGTCGAAACTCGATCCTTGGACCCCGGTGCTACAAGATGAGCACTCAACCCACTGAGCCATCCCAGCGTCCCCTCATGATTTATTTATTTTTCCTCTTTTTGTGATGATAAACATAGCAGGGAGAGGGGGGAGTAATTTTTTAGAGCCTACAGGTCTAAAATGTTTTTATAATTAAGCTTACACTTCAGTATTATTAATAGTTTTGTTGAATGTAGTATTCTAGTCATTTTTACTCTTTAAGGCATTTCTCTTTTTTTTTGTATTTGTACAATGTTGTTGGTAATCCTCATTTATTCATAATTTCAATTCTTTGTGATCTACTTGTTCCTGACTTGAAGTTTTAGGATTGGTTTTCTCTTTATCCCTGATGTTCTATAATTTAATGATGAAGTGTCTTGATACGGGATTTCTTAAAAAGAAATTTGTTGTGTAGGACATTTTGTATATCATTTAATCTAAGAATTATTATTAGTCCTTCTCTTCAGCATTTTTTCCCTGTATTTCTGTGGTATGTTCCAACCCTGTTATCTCTTTTCGCTTTTAGAATTGTATAAGTCAGATATTGAGCCTGTTGAATTGATCTTATCTTTTTAATCATTTCTTTCTTTTCATCCTCATGTCTTTTCTACTTTTTGAGTGATTTTCTCAATTTCTATTTCCATTTTAAAATAACCATTTTGTTTCAGTAAATGTATCTGTAATGTCTAAGAACGTTTTTTTTCTTATTTCTAAATGTTTCTTTTTTATTTTTATAGTATCTGGATGCTACTTCTGTTGTCTTTCTCAGGATATCATTTGTGCTTTATTTGAAGTTATCTTCTGTTCTATTTAGTGTACCTGATTCTTTTCTCTTATTTGTTGTGCTCCCTTTCTACTGTGATGGAGATATTCACTGAATGTCCTTTGACTTTTCACTGCCCACTTATACTTGAAAATGAGGCCATAAACTGATTACTGAAAGATCAAGTTTAACCTCATTTCTTTCTCCTAAGTCATCTACCATTCTTCTCACCGTTTTATATTTCCATATACTATTAAAGTTCACGGTTAAATCTGCTTCCTGGTCTCTTTGTAGATGGAGTTAATGTTTTTATTTATTGTCCTTGTTTGAGGGAATTTGAAGAGCAGAAAAAATGCATTATTCTGTGGTCTTAAAACTTTCAATTCATTGAAAACACATTTATTCATTCATTTAATATTTAATTTTATTCTCTTGAATAGGTATGACATACTTATTGTTCACAATATAAAAATATATTTAAATTATTTGAGACATTTTGCTCCCATTCTTGAATCCATTGGTGTCTCCCCAAATCCCTTTAGTGGTCCACTTTTATTAATGTCATATCCATTTCCCTATATTTATTTATGTAAATATTAATAACTAAATATATACTTATTTATAGGCATGCCCTACTTACTTTTGGGTTAGCGGTTTCTCTGGATATCTTTACATGAAAGTACTTTAAAGTACAAACTACCATATGACATGAAGTGATTTGTATTAATTTATATTTTGGGATTGGTTCTTGCAAAATTGCAATCACATATTTATGAAACTCAAGGTTTATCATGGGGAAATGCAAAAGATTAGGGGAATAACAGATTAAAATGGCAGGGGCATATGGGCAGAGCTGAGATGCAGTGCGATGGTGGAAGGAAATAAAAAATTAGAGGTGACTGTTTAGGCCAACTTTCGGAAGCTAAGGAGTATTTCTACATGTGGAAAAAGTTTATGTAGTGTAGTGTTTCACTGTATCCAATGCACATACAAAGTAAACAAAGAGAAGAAAGTTAGTCTTACCTTATGCTTCCCTACAAATCTGTGGTGAATAGCAAAGTTTGCCTCAGAAAGTTTTGCCACTTCCAGTACATATCTGTGTACATCTTGAAAAATTTTGATAGACTGGAAACAGTTTAAGGATTTCTGTGACTTTTGGCTTATACGTGTATGTTCAGCAATAAATTTGTGTTCAGAGATTCACAATTAAGATGACATGTTCAAGGAAATCATCCTAGTAACTGTCTCAGTGTTCTAAAAAAACAATTACTCAAAGACTTCACTGGTTGAAATGCAGTTAATGATGCTGAATAAATAGTTCCATCAGGTTTTGTGGATGTGTAAATGAGAAAGCTCTACTAACACAGCATAAAACAATACAAAAAAAATTAGGTGATTTGGAAAAATCTTACCTGATTTTAACATCAATCTTTATTTGGAAAATAATATAATTTTATTTTATATTTTAAATTTAAAATTAATATTTATATTTCAATCATTTATTTTAACTATTAAATGGTATGGAAAACTAGCATTAATATATAAACAAAAGATAAAATTAAAGCCACTGAAAAAAAACTAAAAAAGCACAATCTTGTTGCTTAGAAATACTCCTGCTGATGTTTTGGGTACCTCATTCTTTCTACCTTTTAATGCATCTAAACATAATTTTAGAAATTTTGATTAAATAGTATATATTGATCTAGAATCATAAGCTTTTAGCAGAAAGGGGGCCTATTAATGATTTCTTTTTCTTACTAAAGTAGAGACTGACCCAAATGAATTAAATTACTTGCCAGTGCTAGGCCATATCCTTTTATCAAGTAGAGTGGAGGCAAGAGGAGAACTTAGGTTTTCTGATGATCTTTGTACAGTGTCACTAGATGCAGGTCCCACTCTTCTTTAATTTCTCGCGTACTTAGCAGGTTGCCATGCACACAAATGCCAGACAGTGAAGACTAAAGCTGCATGAACATAGTGGGCCCAGTAGCTAATGCCAGCCACATGCTTGGATCTCAGCCTGGCAGTGCCCAAGGAGCAGGGCCTCAAAGCCAGAGCTGGCTTGTTCAGGGTTGGGTCCCAAAGGCCTCACTGAGATAGTATCCTAGGAAGCAGAGGATCTGGACCAATCCTACCGACCTGCCTAGAACAATAGATACTTCAGTGGAGATGGCAATTGAATCACGAAATAGTTTCTGAGCATTAGTGGGAATGTAATTACTGGAAATAAGGATGGAGAAATAAATTGCCCTGAGTTCTTGGGAAAACTTTGTCCTCTAGACCAGGGGTGGCCAACTTTTCTGTGTATAAGATCTACTTTTTATCTTAAAAGTGTGTCGCGATCAACTTGTTGTCATAGGCGTAGTCTAAGGGGGAAGAAGGGGTGTGAAATGCATACTATGTTTATACACTGTGTTTCAGTATAAGGTGCATTCCAGCGAGGTATGGGTAGATAAGTAAAATATATGTTCAAAACTATT
>PVKE010019805.1:0-28117 GCA_004027555.1 Craseonycteris thonglongyai | reverse complement strand
AAACAGTTAATTTTCTTTCCATCTTTATTCATTGTTTTTCCATTTATGGATTACCAACTCTATCAGTTACTGTGTTTCCAGACACTGAGAAATCAGAGATAGCGGTCCCAGACCTCCAGGAGTTTAAAGAGGAAAATAATTTCAATATAAATGAAAAAGTTCTATGAACTAAGCACAGGATTGAAATGAGCTCACAGGACAGACAACTAAACCACTGGGAAGTTTCGTTGAGGAGCTGATGCCCAGGCTGAATTTTGAAGCATACATGGGTATAAAAGAGGTAGGAAAGATATACCAAACAGCAGTAACAGGATTTGTGAAGATGGATGGACAGAAAAACACTTGGTCATTTCCATACTGGGGGAGGTTTAATATGATTTGAGTAAAGACTATAAGAAACAAATGGCACAGTGTTTTCAGAAAAGAGTTTGGAGAGGTAGATAGTGGCCAAATACAGGGACTTCTTTACTAAACTAATAAGTTCTAAAGACACTGAAGAACTACTAAAGTTGTTAAACTAACAACATGATACTGTTTCTGTGGTCAAAATTCAACCAGTGACAAGAGAAAAAAGTGAATTCAGAAAATAGTAAAAATGTGAAATAGACAGAACTCTGCCACTAAAAAGACATGACATAAAGGGGAAAGTTGAAACCTAGACTGTGTCCCAGTTTATCTTGGAGATCTGAATGTCTGTTTGTCCACTGAACAAGAGAGCAAACTGAAGAGAACCAGGTTCAGTAGAGACTCCAGTTTTGACCAAGTTGGATTGAGGTACCTTTGACACAGTCAAGAGCAAAAGTCTAGAAGAGAAATCTGGGTTATAAAGTCGGTCTGAGGTTCATCAGCACACAGGTCATAGTTGAAACCAGCAAAACACATAAGGCTTTTTATGGAAACTGTGTGGATTAAGAAGCAAAAAGTCCTAAGCAGAGCCTACTAGGGAGTACCAATGTTTAAGGAAAGGTAAAGAAAGAAGGATGCAAAAAAAGATATCCCAAAACCCAGGAAAGATTAGTATGATAGAAAAATGAGAATATTTCATGGACAAAACGGGTTATAATGCTGAACACTTAGGAGAAATGCAATAAGAAAAAGACAAAAAAGTGTCTAATTTAGCAGTCAGGACCCTGATCATTTGGAAGGAGAAACTTTAGTTAAATGATAGTAGAGGACTATAGTAAATTCAGGTGCAAAAAAGAGGGGCAAAGAGATGGAGACAAGGGTCTTCTTGGGAGAATTTCAGCGACAGATGAATTAGAGAAATAATCCAGTAGACAGAGGTGCTAGAGAGTCAATGGAGGGTTTTATGGGGGTGTGGGTTTGTGAATGTGTTTGTTTCTTCCTCTGTTGTGTTTGATAGCAACTTCAGTGGGTTTGTATGCTGAAGAGGAAATCCTGAGAGGACAAAGATACAGGAGAAAGGGGAAAATCATTGGTATAAGATATACAAGCCCACAAAGAGGAGTGGGATCCTCAGAACAAATGGAGATTAAATTTTTGACAGTAGAAAAAAATAATTCCACCAGAATGGAGAGAGTAAATTACTTCCTGGTCTAGAGAGAGCTATTTTAGTAGAAGAGTGTGGAGAAAGAAATACAAAGTAGAGGAATTTGCCTCCTGATAGTCTTCCTGTGGTTTAGGGGATAAAGTCATGTGCTGAGAGCTATGGGGAGCACATAGGCCTAGGGAAGAACACTAAAGGTCTGAAATGGCATCATATATTCTGCATGTGCTTGTTTGCTTATTGGCAAATAGCTTACTTGAAAAAATAATTTCACAAATAAAAACAGTTGTCAAAATGAAAGAGTTAAAAACCGTTCTTGTGAATGTTTTCACTTCCCTAACTTTTGTTCCTTAATTTCATTTGAGTCCTTGTTCTCTGCCAATAAGTGGCACCAACACTATAAGGATGATCTACACAATCAGCAATGTCCTTTTTTCTATTAGGCAAATTGCAACATTATTGTAACAAACAAAAAAATTGTCTGTATATATTTGTTTTATGTTTACATTTACTGTAAATTCCATTATTTTCCAAGACAATGGAATTGCTAATACTAGTGGTGGGAGATAGGCCTAAGACTATTTTAAAAAGAAGATTGAAAATTTAGTTTTTACATGAAGAAAATACAATGTAACCACAGTATATCTAAATCTTTCACAAAGAGCTATATTACAATACACTTTCACTTCTAATCTTTTTCTCTTATCCTGTCATTTTGTTTTAATTCTACTTTAATTGCACTTTGGTTATCTAAAAAGAAAGAGTAAAATTAAATGACACAATGATTTAAACACCAGGTAATTTAGCTTAGATTACAGACTGATGATATATAACTGAGGTAATTGAAATATGTTACATGACTGAGATTTTAAGAAAAAAAAATACTTGTATTTTATATGTGGTTAATAGTTGAATTTCCATAGAGTCACATTTCTAAGACAAAAGTAATGAGCAAAATCTGAGCAAAAACTTTTGGTGGAAGTCTACCAATAATTCATTGAGAATGTAAATGCAATGAACTGGAAATTTATATCGCCTACAAAGATTGAGCTGGACATTTCTTGAAGTAATAAATTTGCTCAGTATATTTTCTTAAAGTCTGTTTCATTCCTATAAAGGACAAATGTCTACTGAGAATGACAAAAGATCAGTCAATCAGAGTAATACTGGTACAAAATAATATAGCTGTGCCAAGATTGCTGTTAGATATATTACCTTGAATCTGCTACTACCCCTCCAAGACACTTCTATAACTGAACCATATCAAACTTGAGCTTAAACGATTTTCATTTTATAGCAGTCAAGGATTAGTCATTGGTAAAATGTTTTAAACATTTAACTAAATCGGTGAACAGAAAGCCTATACATATAATCTCCTACTTATAATGCAGTGCCTGATAACAGAAAGTGAATTTGTAATTGCAAAGTGGGTAATCTGTTGATGAACTTTACCTATTAAATACTAATGCACAGGAGCAACAAAGTATTTAATTTCAACTAAAATTCCTTTTAATTCCCTGGCTTTTATTATTTATAAAAGTAAGATACTTTTTTTTAATTGCAAAATAATAATTTTAAAAATTTGAAAGCAAAAATGAAGGGGCATAGGAGTTTTCTCTTCTTCTCAAGCTTTAAATTTAAGAAGATTAAATAGTTGTGCTTTTGGAACATTTTATAGCACTAACTGCAAAGTATTGAGCAAATGTGCTCTCCTTTTCCTGTATATGTATAAAACCGTTGTAAAGGCATATACCTTTTAAACTTTCTGCCTAGTAGCAATGCCATGAAACACTGGGCAAATACTCAGAAAACAGCTGGCCAAACTAATGTATACAGCAGAGGAAAAGTTAACTGGCTCAAAGAAAGTTTGGAGTAAAATTAAGTTTGAGATTAATTTTAAACTTTACTGCCTGCTCTAACTAACTAAACTAATCAGCCATCATAGTATTTACTTCTTAAAAATTTTATGTTAATGGTGGTTTAAAAAAAGCATTAAAAATTTAACATTTTGAGTGTACAGTTCAGTAGTGTTAAGTATATTCACATTGTTATGCAACACATCTCTAGAACTTTTTCATCTTGTAAAACTGAAACTCTATACCTTTTGAACAGCTCCCCATTTCTCCCCCTCCCCATCCCATGCCCCTGGTAACCACCATTCTACTCTCTTTCTATGAGTTTGACTATTATTTCATATAAATAGATTCATACATTATCTATCATTTGGTGACTGGCTTATTTCACTTTGCATAATGTCCTTAAGATTCATCCATGTTGCAACATGTCATATAACTTTCTTTATTTTTAAGATTGAAAAATACTTGATTATATGCATATATTACATTTTTTTATCCATTTATCCCTTGATGGACTTTTGTGCTACTTCTTCTACCCCTTGGCTATCCCAAACAATACCACAATGAATCTGGACACACAAATCTCTCTTCAAGATCCTGTAGTATTTACCCTTTTTATGAAGTACGTAAAACCTATTTATACAGAACATTGTATTTATTGTTTAATAACCAGACAGATATTTTACAGAGAAGGAACCACCCCCGGGCCCCCCGAAAAAAATTATGAACAACTAAGTACACAAACCACATTCACTATTTAACTGAGCAATGACATCAAAAGCAAAAGGAGCATCCCAGATATTTGTGAGGTTGCCCTGGCCCAGTTGTTTGATTCACTTTAGCAATCAAGGCAATTAGTGCATTTCAATTTGTTTCTTTGGCCTTATATCCTGGCAGAGCTGATGCCTGAATTCAATTCTGGGAAAGGTTCCTGTGAAGCTTGCACTAAAGGCCTGATTATTAGCAGCAGGACTGAGAGCTGCTCACCATAAAGTTTGGAGGCAGACGAATCAGGAGGAGAACACAGAAAGATGAGAAGAGGTTCCCAGGAAATCAGTTATATTGTTTGTCTTTAGGATCTGGCTTATGCATATATTTTTTCTGATTCTTCTTTAAAGAACTTACTTATCGGGGAAGCCAGAATGACTCAGTAGAGTACATGTTCGCTTTGCAGCCCCTGGGACCAAGGAGTGAGTCCCAGCCCTGGCCCATGCGGACCCATATGCTGAACTGGGGTATGCCCCCAATTTGGTTCTCTCCGGGGTGAGCTTACCATGCGGGAGGGGAGGCCCCTGGTTTGGGCATGCCTCCCATACGGGAAGCCCATGGCCTGGTTCCCGCTTGACGTGCCCCCCGCCCTCCCTGCCCACCTGTGTGGAACAAAACCATGATGACATACACCATGGAAACTGCTCTGGGCTCTCTCTCTTCTCTCTGTCTCTCTCTGTTTCTGTCTCTCTCTTTGACAAAAACAATAAAATAAATCTTTTTCTTAAGTACTTACTTATCAAAAGTCAACAGAACATTCAAATTAATAAGAGTTTATTTTTAAAAACAAATGAACTCTGTGCTGATTTTCATTTAAATCTAAACTTATACAGTGAGAGAAAATCAATAATGGTACAATGTCTAAATTAACAGTATTGCTAATTAACTTCCAAAAATTCTTGTACATATGTTTGAATCAAAGATATTAGTTATATATTGTAAACCGTTCTAAGTAATAAGTAAAATAGATTCAGTAAAATAAAATTTCAAAAGGCATCAAAATATTTGCCCAACAATATATAAACTTCTCTCCCTAATTTTCTGCCATGAAATTCTCTTATTTTCATAAGAAGAAAAAAAAACATAATAAATATTATTTTTAAATACACAGAAAAGCAGTTATAATAGTTTATTGACCCAAGTGTCTAAGAATACAGGTTGGAAAAAATACTTCATGTTCACAAGATTGACCTTGCTGTGTTTAGAAAATAAAAGAAAATGAACTTTCAAACCTAGCCAGCAAACAGAGCTGCCGTCAGATAGGTCAAGGGCTTTGTGGTGTCTGGTTGACTTTTCATCACTAGAGTACTGGTTAAAATCGTGTTCTGTACACTGTCATAAAAAGCTGTTCCCTTCTAACGGCTCTATGGTTCTATGGTGATTTAGCCTATATTAAATATTTAAAGCTACAAACTCAGCACAACTGATACTAATTACATTCATATTCACAGTTTCAAAAAAAAAAGATTCACAAGAAGACAACAGTCCCCGGTCAGCCTCGATCTAGGGCTTTGCCTTCTGGAGCCAGGTCAATGTCTGTGTGTAAGGTCATCTGAGAGGCTTGTGCTGTTTCATATCTTGGAATTCATTTGTAAGAAAAATTAAGTCTATCTTCCTATAAAACTATCAACTAGCACTACTCAAAAACTTACAAGATATGTGAGGACTCCAACTGTTTCTGATGTGTCAGGGTGTTGAGGGGATTGGAGGAAACTGAAACTATTTTCAGGGCAATATTTCTCCCTTTTAGAAGATCTAATTAGTTAATGAATAGGAGATGCGTTGTCCTGACTTAATGGGAGACCAATAGAAATAAAATATTAATAATAAATAAAGAACTTGAGAATTCTTAAATCAACAACTTAGGCATATTTCCAAATATTTATCTTGGCAACAAGACAAAACCACCTAATGTATTTTACATTAAACATTTTTAATTATGGATGCTTCTCTTTTCTGCCCCCTACTTGACATAAAAGCCAAGAATTATGTTTTAAATCTTTCAACAAGCAAAGCTGCCCAAGAACCTGATATTTTGAATCTTTATGCCAGTAGTTCTCTAGCTTTGCAAACTTTGTGAAAGAATTAATTGGATGTTTAGTAAAATGCTGATTCAGGAATCGTAGCCCTAGTAGGAATCTGATTTATGTGCATACAGCAGGTGATTCTGAGGCAAACGGGGAGCATAACTAACTATATAATTTCTGCGGAGTTTAGAAATACTGTTCCAGATAAAGTTGAAGCCAGACAGCCCTACGGGTCTCCAGAACCCATAGGGACTCAAATAGAAGCTATCCCCATTGTACCAGAAACAGGTGTTAGCCCAGAAGGGACAGCCCAAGCTGGCTTCTCTTTCTCAGAAATCCTTGAGAAATAGTGACTTAGGACCTACTTCTATTATAGAATGGAAGAAAGCCTTCTTAAACCTAGTTTTTGGGAAAAAGCAAAAAAGAACCAAATGTCAATAGCCCAGTTTGGTGCAAATCTGTTCGGTTTTATTTTTCTCTTTGATAGCTCTTCTATAGTTGTATCTTATCGATGAGACTATTGTGACTTATAAAGAGAGACAGAGAATTTAAAGAGCAATATGGTAAGAACCTATTCTCCAGCTGTACACGACCCCGGTATAGTTTTAAATCCTCTCGGCCACATGTAGATAGGGAGAGAAAGCCAAAAAATAACTGTGACCAGGAAACCCGGAGGAAACCCTGTGTTTCTTCAAGGACTGTCTCTCTTGCTGAATTAATGGTTCCTCTCTCTCTGGTAAGAGGAGAGTCCAAAGGTCACAATAGAACACCGAGTTGAAATGGTGGTGCTCGGCCACTGACTTGCTTCCTGAGCTCAGGGGGCCAAAGAGAATGCGCCTACTTAGCCCACGTAGCTCAGCACAAAACTAGTGTGAGGAAACCAAGCCTAGCCCAGGGCTTGCAGCACAGAGCCTAAGTGCTCTGAATAGAAAGTAGCAGCACTGGCAGCAGAGAATTTATTGAGACAATGTTAGCAAGTCATCATAGTAAACCACTTGTGAAGAAAAAACCTTTAGGAAAACTAAAATTCTATGTCATGGTGACCAGTATGTGAGAATCGGAGGAACAAAAAGGGCCTTGACTAGAACTCAGAATTGGTCTAGAGAGAGGAAGATATAGATAGATGAGAGATAGATAGATAGATCAGACAGACAGACAGACAGAAAGACAGATAAATAGATGATAGATATAGGTGGTTGACAGGTGATAGATTGACTGATAGATAAGAAAATTTATCTTATCTTCAGGAAGGAAAAGTAAGTAATTAAAACATTTTTTGTTACACATACTGCAATGAATTCTCAAACAATTTCTTTTGTTTTCTAATGTTCTGAGTTTATAAGAAAGAAAACTTAAAAAATTATAAATGAACATATTGGGCCAAGTGGACCCTACAGACTATATCATGCTTTTAGTTCCTAACTAGGAAATTAAGTTTTCCAAGTCACAAGTTTCTCTCTGCTATGCTATTAATAAATTTAAACCAGATGTAGATCTGATTAAGTATTTGAAGATAATTTCATTCTCTAAACTGTTTCAAAATAAAACATCCAGATTTGGGTTTATCAAGGTGAGTCTTTAAAATATTGGCATCAAACAGTACATGGCTGAAACATCCCATATGTGATAAAAGTTAATGAGACAAAAAGGGAGGGAATGGCAGATAGGAGGACAGAATAAAGCATTAGAGTTGCATAAATATGAACATAAAAAGGGATTATGATATAAAAAAATCTTATGTTATTCTACTTGAATATAGGCTTCAAAAACTTACCTTACTATATTATTCATTAGAAGCAAGTATTCCATTAGAAGCAAATATTTGGGGTTTTCACAAGACCATGGTCAAGTCGTGATTTTTTGAACTTCTAACTCTTCATCAATAAAATGGAAATAACCTTTGAAATTATTAAGATTAAATTAAATAATGTATGAATTAGATTCTTTCAAGTTGCACAGGGGAAGGATGCAAAGTCTGGTTGCTTCAGTTTCAACAGCCTCAGTTCCAGGCCTCCTGAGCGGAGAAGCAGCTGAGCACCCTACTCCTGCTGCTAGCATCTCTACAACAGTTACTCTACCAGCTTCCCTCTGCTTCAGCAGCTTTCTTCCCCTCTAATCTATGATTTTCTCTCCTTTACTATCGCTAAGCTGACCATGTGTACTGTTTTAAATGAGAGAGTACCATTTCTTTTTTCATATTTCCCAACCGTCCGTCATCATTTTAATATAAATGTCCATTTCGTCCTGTTTTTATTGTTCTATAAAAAGAGACTACGGGTTGTTTATTTATCATAAGGCTTTATGCTAGTCTTGTGTGCAGCAAAACTATTAGTGTGACCGAAGAGGAAATTCCATTCATCCAGTCAGGGCCAGGATTCTTGAGCTAGTGACGATCAGATGCCCCCTTGCTTGTCTGTAGCAGTAGGGAATTTAGGAGGTAGTACCTAAGCCCCATTCGGTGTGTGGGAGCCAGGAGGGTCTTGATGTAATCAAACTACTAACTGGGCTCACCTGGCTGTTTGCTTCCATCATATTAGGGGTGTGGAATGCAATGCAATAACTGTGTGTCATACTGTCATTTCTACCATCATTCCAGTTACAGAGATACTTTCTGTCCTACATTCAGATTGATTCAGACTCTTCAGACTCATATTTCAGTTCAAGAGGCTGTTAGGCATGTTTTGACTACAGAGGAACTCTCCGGTGGGACATTAGCGTATACCGGCTTATGAAAGCACGCGGGGAGTTCATTCCTTGTTTTTATTTTTCCTTTTGGTGTATGTTTGTGATTTTTTGCAGTCTGGCCACTGCAGTCCTGCATTGTGAATTCTGTCACTGAAGAATAATTGTTAGCTCAATATGTTCATGTAATAAAATTTTTGTTATCATCTTACTTTTTTACAAAGAGAGAATATTTCATAACTCCATCCCTGTTTTGTCATCCCAATATCCTGTTTTTGTCTCAAGGAAATATGGTCAGCCTACCTTATAGCCTCCACTGCCTCATGTCATACACTTCCTCTCCTCTCGGTACAAGTGTGTCTCAAGCAACTTCTACCAGTCCTGGTAATCTGCACTTAAATTCTCAAACCAGAGACCTGCATAGGTTATTCAGACTCAAGCCAGAAAGAGCATGCTTGCTGGACAGAGTTTTCTTGCCAGGCTCACTCAAGGTCACTAACTCGCCTATGATGGTGCCTTCATATCAAATCTTTGTCCTATCAGCTGTTGGACAATTCACGAGGCGTGGCCTGCAGCATTCCTCAGAAGGTCAGTGGAGGGCAGGCACTTAGAGCCCCTTGTCTTGTCTCTTAGAACACGGCTACGCTCTTAGTTCAGTGAGGAGCAAGCAAAGCTGACAGTGTGAAGCGAAGGAGTGGCGACTAGAATCAGCCACTCCATTCTCTCCCTTTTCAAACAGCACACACCACATCTTAATATATATCAGTCTTGCTGCATATCAGGAAGCCAAAAAACTTGGTGTGAATAGGCTTCAGGGGACAGGGAATACGAAAAAGAGAGTAATAAGGAAGGAGAAAAGAGAAAATATGTGTGCAGGGATAAGGAAGGCAATGAATAAGGACAATTGACAGAAAAAATATGAGTGAAGAAATGAAGGGATTGATCCCATAAGGAACCAACTCAGCTGAAAAACTTCAAAATTCAGGCCTTGGCTGGGAAGATGATCCCTTATGACAGTATTCCATGGACTGCCTTTTGTTCTCAAGATCACAATAATAGACCCAAATTTTGTCACCTGTATGATCTTCTTTAAGAAGCCCTCACTGTCTTTTTCAAAAAGTTCAAAAAAATTAGTAGAACTTTTTCTGCTGTTAAGAATTCAATAGCAGCACGCTATTTGAAATGAACATCTGAACACGCTTCCATTTTGATGTCCACTAGGTGAAAAATGTAAGCATCTGTGTGTGCAAGGTCAAGAATGATGGATGGGAGATTACATGTGATGACACAGGACTGGTTATATCCAGATATGTCTAATGTAACAAAACATATTACAATGAAGGCAAAGTTTATCAAACTACACTTATACTTCTCTGACATTAAAAACATCACAGGGGAAGCCGGATGGCTCAGCGGGTTAAGCGCTCACTTTGCAGCCCCGGGGACCAAGGATCGAATTCTGGCCCTGGCCCATGAGGACCCATATGCTGAACTGGGGAGTGCCTCCAGTTTAGTTCTCACTGGGGTGAAGACCCCGGCCCAGTTCCTGCCCTGTGCAGCCCCACTCCCACCTGTGGGATGAAACTATGTGGAAAAACGAATGATATACAACTATGGAGACTGTTCTAGGCCCTCCCCCTTCTCTCTGTTTCTGTCTCTGTATCTCTGACTCTGTCAAAAACAATAAAAATAAATCTTTAAAAACATCACAGCAGTGATGTGTTAATTAAAGAAAAATATAATATCCTCTTGCCTGTTTGCTATGCTCAGGAATCAAGAATGAGATAAAGACATAGCTTACAGTGCAGAAAAAGATTTTTTTTTGAAGCCTCCTTTTCTCTCCTGCCTTTTCTTTCTTCATAATTACTATTTCCACCCCCAACCTCCTTACATTCAGGAATTATCAGATCAAACAGGTGCAGCTATTTAATCCCTTGAAAGTAGATACATCAGACACATTCAGGGCATGCATAGTGATTATAGCTGGGGGGAAAAAGCTACAGCATCTGTTACCCCACCTCCTTTAATATCTATACAGTATCCCATTCAAAAGATTCACCAAGCTGACCTCCAAACACCTTTCAGCTCTCTCTCAGGTGCCTAAGAGTCATTACATGTGTATAATGCACAGCAAAACTTCAAATTAGCCCTAACCTCATCTTTCTCTCATGCCTCCTAGGGTCCTCTCTTCACCTCTACTCCAAAATCCCCAAAGCATTTCCCCTCAGAACCAGCCTTTATTGAATCTCTTCTTTCGCCTTTCTTTCTTCCTTTCTGGAACCTAGTCTTTTTTTTCATCCTAAAGAACCGTTATACTCTTTCTAACTTAAATTGAGCAAATAGGTTATTTCTGCTCTTCTGTCTTACCTGTTATGGTTGTTCCAATTCTACACAAAGGCCCAGGAATGGCCTTAGCCACGGATACATGGCAGAAAGGAAGGGGAGAATTGGAAGGTGCTCCTATATCGATTCTTTTCACCATTATAGTCATCATCTGTTCTTTTATTTCTAATTATGACCATCCAACTTTAGATGTCTGAGAGCATAGCAAAAGCTTTTGTTCTATCCCTGTACAGTTCCAGGGAACAAAGAGCACCAGTAGAAGTTTAGCTTAAAGGAAGCATCTTCTTCAGAACCTGCCCTGGGAAACCCAAGACTTTATTTCCAGGCCAGCTTCAAATTTATGCACCCCAACAAAAATTATGGCTCAGGCTTTGTGCTTTGTGCTTTGTTTATGTGTTTCAGAAATAGTATTGTGCAAGTAGTTTACTCGAGAAACTGTCTTTTTTCTATTGCATTTTTCCACTTCTCAGGGGAAAAGTAGCAGGCCCTGACTCTCTCGTGTTTTAACAAGGACAAATAAAATACTCGCAAGTCAGAAAAACTTAAGCTGCCAGTCAAATCTTTAGCAAGTGTGTCGAACAACCAGCAGCTCAACTGAAATTTTTACCCAAATTTCAGGGAAGACAAACTGGATAAAGCAAAGCAAATAAGTTTACTTATTTGTTGTGAAAGATAATGCAAGCATTTCATGTTTTATTTTAAAACTCTATATCTAAAATTTCCTGATCTAATCTTAAATTTACTAAAATCCTCATCCCACAAATAGAGGTCTTCATTTTTTTTTTTTTTTTTCTATGAAAAAGGTGATTCACAAATTCTTCCTGTATCCTACGGACAAAGTTTACTACTAATGAGAAACACCTCTATTCTTACAAGAGAAATAAGAATGTAGAGTAAAATTAACATATTAAAGGTATACAGTGAATATGTCTACATAGTTTTCCACATACATTCTTTTCTTTAGATGGGACAACAACTAGGCTTGTTAGAGGTACACGTGTTGAGCCCTCTCCTCTTATAGTTCATCATGTTATCGTTTGTTTTCAGAAACTCACAACATTTGCAGGTCCCTATGACGTAGGATACCAGACACCATTTCATTTTCCTCATTGTTCTGCTGAATGTTCCCGAGCACTTAAAAGACAGGAGTACCTCTAGGTTTCTTGGACCCCGGACAGATGGTCTCGCTCTGCTATGGGAGCTACACTTGATAGAAGAGGAAACCGTTAGGGAGTCCCAGCAGTGGGAATAACTCCCAATTTTTCCCCTCAAACTCTTCATCATATTCTCTGTTTTAGTTCATGGGTTTCTCATCTTTTTCATTGCCTTGCCACAAAATTTGGAGTAATTTGGGTCCTCTTTTCTTTCACCTACACACCCATCTAATCCTTCAGCAAATCCTGTTCAACTCCTGTTCAAAAGACACACCTAGAATCTGACCGTTTATCACTGCTCTCCCCCTAGTCCAAGCCACCACTGTCTCCTATCCTTATTATTATAGCTTCTTAACTGGCTATCCTGTTTCTAACTTGATCTCCCACACTCTGTTTAGCAACTGAATTTTTACTGTTAAAATATAATTGAAATCATGTTACTCCTCCAGTCCTCATTTCTTCCACACAGTAAAAGCCAAAGTTCTTGCAACGACTTAGGCCTAAACAATCTGGCCCTCATCACCTCTCTGAGCTCACCTCTTAATGCTCTCTCCTCCCTCACTCCATTCCAGCCACACAGGCAGCTTGGCTTTCCTCAAAGGCACTAGAGATGGTCTGTCCTCAGGGACTGTTATGGACAGAATTGTGTCCCTCTAAAATTCATATGTTGAAGCTCTAATCTTTATTGTGACTATATTTTCATAAAGGGCCTATAAGGAGGTAATTAAGGCCAAATGAGGTCATCAGGGTGGAGCCTTGATCTGAAAGGATTAATATTTTTTTAAGAAAAGACACCAGAGAACTTGTTCTCTCTCTCCCTCTCTACCACATGAAGACACAGCAAGAAGGTAGCCATCTGCATGCCAGGAACAGAGCTCAGTCTAGAGACTGAAACCTGTTCTTAGATTTTCCAACCTCCAGAAGTATAAGATTAATTTCTGTTGTTTAAGCCACCCCGTCTATGATATTTTGTTATGATATTCCTTGAGCATCTAACTGGCTAACTTTCATAATCTTCGAGCCTTCGCTTAAATATTCCTTCTCTAAAAGTTCTGCACTCTGCAACTATTTGCAACAAAATTGCAACCCACTCTGAACTGTCAATCCCCCTGACCCTGATTGATTTTTTCCATAACAGTTATCAAGTTTATACTTATATATTTATTGCCTGTTTTCCCACACTAGAATGTAAGTCCCACCATGAAATATATTTCATTCTCTGCTTTCTTCCACCTCTCTACCCCCAGCACTAGTACAGTGCCTGTCACACGTGGAAACTTAATAAGAATCTGTTGAATGAATAAATAAAAGTGTATATCTAGGAGGAAAATGTCTGCATTATTGAGAGTAAACATGTCAACTTTACTAGTTAATGTCAAACTCTTTCCACCGTATTTTTGTTATCAGGACAGGAATATAATTCTTATTGTTCTACTTCCTTGATAGTACTTGTCATTGTGAAACTTTTTAAATTCCTAATCTGGTATGTTGGAAATTGTAAACCATTGTGTTTTTTATTGACATATTGTAGATTACTAATGAGGTTGAACAGGCCTATACAAGCTATTTGCCTATTTAGATTTCTATTTCTAGAAATAGTCTGTTTAAAGTGACTTTTTTCTATCAAATCATTTCTTTCCTTTATGGACAGGAGTTACTCATATGTCCTAAACACTAATCCTTTGTTAGTTATATATGAGGGCTGTCTGGAAAATATCCAGCCATGTAACCCTTCTTGTAATATTGGCAATGGCTGAATTTTTTTCCAGATAGCCCTTGTATTTTATAAAGTCATTTCCTAGTCTTTCACTATTTCTTTTTAATGAAAAAGAATTACTTAGTTTTAATGCATGCAAATTTATCATTGCTTTCCATTAGTTTTGTGCTTTTATGTCTTTTTAAAAAATCTTTCCCAATCCTGGTTCATAAAGATAATCCCAAATATATTTTTCCAATATTCACTAATTTCTACTCTTATTTTCATTATGTGTTTTCTTCTTCTTTCTTGGGGTTTACTTGGCTTTTCTTTTTCTAACATCATCTTAAGATGCATAACTCAGTCACTTTCAGTCTCTCTAATAAAAGTCCTAAAAGCTATGTATTTTCCTGTAATATTGCTATAGCTCCTTTCCATAAGCTTTAGTAGACAGGGACTTATTGTCATTCAGTTTATATATTTTCTAATTTTCCATATTAGTTTTTCTTTGATATATGAGATATTCAGAAATATGTATCTTAGTTTCCTATCTACAGAATTTTTTGTAAGATAATTGTTTTATTAAAATTTTAGAGCTTAACTTTTATTTTGGTCATATGTGGTCTGCAAAATACTAATCTTTATAAAATTGTTTATGTTTTGTTTTGTTATTTTAGTTGTCATAAGTTCTACAATATGTTATTTTTGTTTTAAATAGTCAGTTATCTCTTCAAGTATTTAAATACACACAAAATAAAGTATATTATATGTAGCCACATAATTACCATTTCTAGCATTCTTCATTCCTCTGTGTAGTTTCAAATTTATAGTGGGTGTTTTTTGTTTCATTTTGTTTTGTTTCATTTGTTTGTTGGTTGGTGTTTTGCCAGAACTTTCTTTGCAAATGTAAATCTGATCATGTTACTCTTCCACAAAAAACTCTTCAATCATACTTACCGTAATATAAAATCCCAAATCCTACCCCATGACCTGCTAGATTCTATATGTTCTCTCTCATACCTTAACTCTTCTTCAGCTGCACTGACCTCCTGCCTAGTGCATGCTCCTAGTACAAACGCCTTTGTACTTGTTCTACCCTTTCTGTGGACTGCATTTTCCTCAAATTATCACATGTCCTCCTCTCTTATTCCATGGAAATCTCTCCTCCAGCATCACCTCATCAGAAACACATACACACTTAGTTTCTTATACTTCACCTTACTTTATTTTTAGAGCATATAATGCCATTTGAAATAGTGTTATGTTTTTGTTGATTATCTCTTGTCTCCATCACTAAAATTAAGATCCATGAAGATAAGAACTTTATTTTGTTCACCCATGTATCTCCAGTGCCTAGAACAGTGGTGGCTGGCCCATAGAACTGGCTTAGAAAGAAAACTGCCTTTAAAAACTGCCTTAGTTCATTTGATAACCATTATTATCTGGAAGAAATAGTATCCAGAGTGGGCTGGATTCGGGGGAAAAAAAAAAATCAGAGTAATACACAAGTTTGGTGATCTTAAATTTGCAATTTCTTTTCTATTAAACTAAATAAAGTAGCTTTTAATTTCAAGGCTATAATTAAAGTTTCACCTCAGGGCAATAGAGGATAAAGAACAAAGGATAAAAAAGGTTTTTTCTCTTTAATTCTCCTTCATTTTCTGCAAAGTCCCACAGTTATTGAATACATAAAGGCATAATGAAGGAGGGAAGGGAGAGGGAGATGAAGGGCCAAACTTCCTTCGAAGAATTAAGGAGCTGTCTGCCCACCCTGTTCACACCATCGTAACCCAACAGGTTTGAACAGGTTTTAGAGTCCAAGGAATTTGGAAGTGCATAAAGTCTCTGAAGCTGATCCATCTCTGAGTGGCTTGTGCAATTATTTTATTCATTTGACTGGCTAGGAATTAAGTGATGACCAGAAGTCTGGACTTTTGGTCTCAGACAAAGAACTCAGCACCAAGACCCTCTGTAGGTAGCATCTCTACTCCTCTTTTCTGTCCTCTGGGTCCCCTACTAGGACAAAATTATCCTACTTAGAATTGCATTATTAGTCCCTAACTTATACTTAGTATTTTTGGCTCACACCATTCGTAGTCACCATTTTCTGTGGCTTATAGAGGTGAAATTGTGCTATATGAATTCTATCTAATGCTAACAACTTCCTTTTTAGGTTTTTTTACCCACAAAATATTCATACTTATAACCAAAGTAGAAACCATTATAAATTATTATGGCAATAAATGTGGGATAGAGTTCTATACGTCAGAATTATCTTCCCAATTATTTTTATCACACCATGTGTGATATGTCATTTTCATGACATATATTTCAGAGTGTTATGCAGAATAACTGCAAGAAATAAAGATATCAGTTTTACATTGGAATACTTTTCTTTTTTTAATTCTATGCTCCAAGGTATTCATGATTACAATAGGAGTTAGACATTTTGACGTCTATCTTTATATGTTAATTATCTAAAACCATCCCTACGTAATCCATAGTTTACTCATAAAATAATTTTAAATATTAAAAATAATTTATGTGGAGCACCTATCATATAATTAGCATTAATAAATATTAAGCATCTCCAGTTAATAAATAAGTGATGGTATTCCACATAGACTTATCTATCTCTGCAGAATGTTGTTAAATTATTCTGAAGGCACTCCTTCCCATTTTCACAAACCTAAATTCTAAGGACCAGCTAGTCAAAACAATATACAATGGAAGACAGAGGGTAAAGCAACTTCTTTAGAAAGAATAATAATTTTATTATTTCCTCAGCTTATTTTACAGAGAGAGAATAATAGGAGCATCTTTTATTCATCCTACCAGTATGTACTAAGCACCTATTATAGGCCAGGTGCTGGATCATAGTGGCAAACAACACAGACAGGGTCCCAGTCCCCACTGAGCTTAAAATCCATCATGAAAGAGGAATACTAAGCACACAACTTCGTAGCATTAATGCTACGAAGGAGAGACAAAAGAAATAACAAGCACCTCAACTAAAATTGATCTGGGTTAAGAAAGGCTTTTTTTAGAGGAAATAACATGACTCTGTATTTTATCTAGATATATAAGATTTCATTCCTTCAGAAATTGTGAAATACTTAGACTAAATTTTCACCTTACATAGGTAGTAATAATAATTGTATAGTAAAGTCGTCTTAAGCAATAGTTATTATGATTCAGCAGCTGCCACCTGGTCATGGTATATAGTTAACATCACCTTCAGAATCTTCTTAAATTGTCCCCAAATTCAGTGCATGTAGGAGTATTTATAGGCTATTGACAATGTTGGATTTTAACCATGCCCTGTGCTCCTAGAAAACAGCCAAGGTTTTTGCATGACTCACTGTGAAGACTGAGTGACTTCTCTGTGTGACTTGTAAGAAATTGGGATGCCTCCCTAATCGCCTACAAGGAGACCAGACACAGACCCTCTGAAGTTCCATTCTTTGCTTCAGAAATGATTAACTGAACTGCTCATTCCATCTGATCAACGTGAACAAGATGTTCAACTCCTTGGATAAGCTTGTCTCCTTCCCCAGGGTTCCTGAACTTTGGCTCACCCTCCTCCTGGGCCGACACACAACCCTCCTCCAACAGGCAGGTCTCGGGTGAATCCTCTGAACCCTTATAATGTGCAGCTTTCTCATCCCACGTCTTCCCACCCGATTCTTCCCAGCCTTATTTGTTCCTCTCCATAAAATAAAAACCAAACTTTTTGCTTCACTCTTGGAATGTGTGCCCTTCCCCCACCTTGAAAGAATCCTTTTGAAAAAAGTCTATTCTTCCTAAGTCCAGATAAGGTTTTTGTTTTGTTTTGTTCTGTTTTTGACACTAAACACTGGAAACCAATTTAGTAGGTACAATACAATTTGGTTTTATTCCAGCATTTGTAGAGTTTAATGTTTTCTCAGTTCAACACATAAAATATTTATCTGGTGACGTGACACAAAAAATAATAAGTGCATTCCAATGCTATAATCACAAAGCAAGATGCTGGTATCACCTGGGCCCTGAGAGTAACTGAGACTGAGGTAGCTGCAAGACCTGTCTTCTACCCCAAGCTCAAGTCAAAATAGGTGCTCACTGAGTGGAAGGGCTGCTGGAAACACCACCCTAATTTTTTCTTTCTTTTCTTCCCTTTTTTCCCCTGGATACATATAGTTGAATTTAGGTAAATCGGATGCAAGTGTCTTCCCCATACACTAAATGCTACGATACAAAAGTAGGCAAAAGAAAGAAAATAAATCTCATCTATTATGAATCCTTAGAGGATATGTCACTCTAAAATATTGAAGATTTGCTCACTTAAATCTCTATGAAAATGTTCATGAATTGCATTGCAAAGTACTCTAAATATAATTTAACATTTTCTCGGATGCTGTACAATCATCTTTATTTTATCAATAAAATGAAGCTCCATAGTAGTTCAATGCTGACTGCATGAACTACTATGGTGCACAGGACTGGGTATTACTGAGCTTTCTGACTTATCTTTCTTCCTCTTTTTCTTCTCCTCCTTCTTCTTTGACTACTACTGTCTCCTTCCTATCACAAATGGTACAAGATTTTTCTTGTCATTGTGTCTGCCTGCGATCAAACTCTTTCCCTTCTAAATGCTGCCTTTTATATGCTTGGGATATCAGTGGTGGAAAGAGGGAGGAATGATGCTAAAAATGTACATATTTCTAGGACCAGTTCAGAGTTTCCCATCCCAGAAATTGGGGGAGTAGGAAGAGGGGGGTGCTCCAGGAACTTTTCTAAGAGACTATTTACCTGTGAGCAAACGGTATAAGTTTTAGCATTTTGATCTTTTTTGTTCCCACCTTAGCTGTGCAAAGATCTCTTTATTTACTGACTTCCAGAGATGTTCTAAATGTCAAGAAGTAAAACATACAGAGAAGAACGTCTTAGAAGAGTGTGGTTGTAATAGTCAGGGAAAAGGCTATGTTTTGGAGAACTGAAAGGGGCAGTCTGACAAATCATGTGAAGCAGTCTGATGGGAAAGAGCAATTTTCTCTCAAATAATAAAATAGCCAAATCAGTTTTTTTAAACAGAATAATCTAGAAATGCGATTTAATAAAGGAAGAACGCCGCACTTTGTTCAAACTAAAGACCTGTCATGTGATCTTAAATAAGTGATTTACCTACACTAATTTCTACTTTCTCAACTATAAAATAGAAATAGGAATACTTGTTCTACCTATATAACAATGTTTCTGCCAAGATCAAAGAAAGTAATATATATATATATATATATATATATATATATATATATATATATATATATATATGGCTTATAAACTGTGAAAGCATTAAAAGTGAAAGGAGTATCTAGCTAAACACCATCTGTCATGGACAAAGTGTCTACCCATAAGTTTTCTATAATTCCAGCCTATCATATCTTCCATGGCAGTTTTCCTTAATTTCTTGATGATACAAAGTAACTAGAGCATTGCTTTTGAAACAGTAATCAAAATGAATCATACAAAAATGTATTGTTAAATGCAGATTCAGATTTGGAAGGCTGGAGATCTGATGGACATTTTGCATTTCTAAAACTCTTTGAGACAAAATGCCGATTCAGCTAGCCTGCCTGATAGTTTGTTACAACTACAAACTCCTTAGCCTCACTGCCATCCACAGAACCAGAATGCATGTGTAACAAGATGACTGAGGATTCACATGTACTGTAGTGTTTGAGAAGAATGTTCACAGCCTGTAGTAGTGTTTCACAAAGTTAAAAATGCAAATTCCCAAACCCTGCTCCACCCAAATTTGCCAAAATGAGGAACAGGTTACTGGAAATTGGAAGAAAGGTAATCCTTCTTATAAAGTGGCAAAGAACTTGGCTGAATTGTGTTCTAGTGTTTTGTGGAAGGTAGAACTTCTGAGTAATGAAATTGAATGTAAGCAAAGGAGATTTCTAAGAAGTACTGAAGGTGCAGCCAGAGTCCTTTGTACTACTTTAGTAAAATAATGAGAGAGAGAGAGAATAAAGAAGAATTTTTAAGCATAAAGGAACCAGAGCTTGGAGATTTGGAACATTCTAAGCCTATGCATATTGAAAGAAAGAGAGAGAGAGAATGAGAGAGACTGAAATCTTGTTCTAAAGAGAATACTAACGGTGTGGCTGAACAATCATTTGATAAAGAGATTGTGGTTGTGTCTCATAGATTCAATCAGCCATCTCAGCAGAAGCCGGAAAAACAGGGATGGATTACATATACCAGAACACATACTGCCAGTTTAAACAAAAGGGGGCAGAGAAAGTGAGACAGAAGAAAAGAAGGCTGTCGGACATCTTGGATTTTACAGGATGGGACCACAGAGATATTTGGCTACAAACGTGCTTTATCCTTCAAGCGATGAGAAGAATGTCCTCAAAGGTGATTCAAAGATGATTCTTAGTCTCATCAGGCCACCTGGCCTTTTCCTGGCAGAGCCCAGAGGATGTGAGCCCTGCCTAGGGTCTGGAAAGCAGGGCATCAAACCAAAGGGGATTATTCTTAAGCTTTAAAATCAAACACAATTTACCTGGGTAGCTTTCATACTTGCTTAGGATCCATCATCCCTTCTTTCTTCCCTATTTCTCCCTGTTGGAATGACAATATCTATCCTATGCCTATCCCAACATTGTGTATTTAAATGCACATAACTTGTCTAGTTGAACAGGTTCACAGCTGAAGAGGAATTTCACTTCAGGATGAATTGTAACTTGAGTCTCACTCATATCTGATTGAAATGATATGTACCAATATCTGATATCAATCACTCATATCTGATTGAAATGAAAAGTACCCATAGATGAGACTTCAGAGTTTAGACTTTACAGTTGAGGCTGAAATGAGTTTAGACTTTGGGGCTCTTGGGATGGAATAAATGTGTTTTGCCTGCAGTAAGAACATGAATTTTGGGGTACCAGGGGCAGAATGCTATAGACTGAATTCAGCAGTCCAATTTCATCTGTTGAAGCCTTACCCCATAATGTGACTGTATTTGGAGGTAGGATCTTCAGGAGGTAAGAGCTTTAGGAGGTAACGAATGAAGTTACAAGTGTGGGGTGGTCTGATAAGAAGAGAAAGAGATCCGCTCTCTTCCCCTACTCCTTGCCTAGGCACTAAGGAAAGGTCATGTGAGGACACAATGAAAAGTCAGCTGTCTGAAAGCCAGGAAGAGAGCTCTCACCAGGAACTAAATCAGCCAGTGTCTTGATCTTGGATTTCCTAAGGCTCCAGAATGGTGAGAAAGAAATGATTGTATTTAAACCACCCAGTTGGTGGTATTCGGTTGTGGTAGCCTGAGCAGACAGGATCAGACAGCAGTCATGAAAGAAGACTATGTGACAGAAGATCTGAAGGATGAGTAAGAGTTAATGAGGAGAATGGAATTGGGGGAGAAGGGAATTGCAAGGAGAGGAAAGAGCATATGCAGAGGCCTGGAGGTAGGAAGCAGCCAGGTAAGTTTCCAGGCCACTAAAAGAGAGGACTTAATGGAGTAGTGGGGCAGTGCATAATGTGATCAGATTTTATATTTAGAAAAGGAAGGATTAGAGGATAGGGAAAAGTACCAGTAGACCAAATAGGTCATTGTAATCCAAGTAAGATAGGACAATGGTTTGGACTAGGGTGCTAATGTTGATAGTAGTAGAACGAGAGAGAAGTGGACAGACTCCAGGAATACTTAAGAGGGAAAAAAAAAATCATTAAAATTTAGTGATGGATTAGATGTGGGGTTAAGACAAAAGGATTGTCAATGATCTAACCTGGGCTTTTGGCTTGTTCAACTCAATAAATAATGGTGCCATTCACTGAGACAGGACATATTAGAAGAGGACCAGGGTTATGGAGGAAAGAGCATTAGCATTTAAATTCTGTGTCTATTGGGATACAAATAACATGTGCAAGTAATATAAATGAACTCTTAGGCATTCTCAAACTTTTTAAACAGGGGGCCAGTTCACTGTCCCTCAGCACGTCCACTCATGTGCACTGTCGGCCCGGGACGAGTCAGCTGCTAAGCAGGACAGGCAGCGGCAGAAAAAACACCCAGCGGGACGAATAAATGTTTTCAGCAGGCCGCATGTGTCCCGCAGGCCGTAGTTTGAGGACCCCTTTTTGGGGGCAACAAAAAGGAGGAGAAATGCTATCAAGAGCTCACCAAATCAAAGAAGGCTGAAGCACAAGGCCTGAAAATCAGGCAGAAATCAAAGCAGGTCTAGAAGTCCAAGAAGAGGGGGTATAAGAAATGTGTTTTAACACACATCATTGGGCCACAACACCTCTGATGCTGCAAGAATCATGTGACTATGCTACCAAAGATGAATCCTCATCCTATCTTCACTTATGTCCTCCATATTCAAATGTAAAATCCAAGGTAGCAGTGTCTGTTTGGCTAGGTCAGGGCTGGGCAAGACATCCTTCAGTGGATCACCAAGCAATTTTGGGGTGACCTTCTGAGTTATGGAAAAAATGGCATAGTGGACACCTCATTATGCCAGGCCCTAGGGGCTAGGCAGCCAAATGTAAAAGAAACATTACACGTGCATATGTATAGCTATTAGAGGTGAGAATTAGTGCTTCACAATCAAGGCAGCTGTATGTACAAAAATATATTGTTAGTGGACCAAAACACTTGGAGAAAACTAACAAAAGTAAGTAAAAAAAAAAAGAGAGAGAGAGAGAGGAAGGAAGGAAGGAAGGAAGGAAGGAAGGAAGAAAGAAAGAAAGAAAGAAAGAAAGAAAGAAAGAAAGAAAGAAAGAAAGAAAGAAAGAAAGAAAGAAAAAGAAAGAAAGAAAATTAGAAGTAACCCTTGCCCTAAAAAGTTTGCCCAGGCCTGGGCTAGGTCATATACCCAAGCCTGTCTTCCAAGAACAGGTAAAGGAAGGAAATGACAATTTCTATATAAATGTAGGAGGTGGAGCCCTTTTCTTTCCCAAGACTCTGTGAATAGTCACTGAGAAGTGCCCCAAATAAGAATGTTGTTAAAAATATAATAATGTAAAAAATGCACACCACAGTTGATACGTTTGGCTGACCAATATTCACTGATATCCTTCTTCTCAAAACTATACTTCCCAAAAGATTATTCTCCCTAACATCAAGAATACAATACTTGTACCACAAAAACACATTCGTTTTCCAAATGAAAATAATCCCAAATTTCAGCAGTTACTCTATCTTGTCAGAAGTCCACGAACTCCAGGTAATGTCCTTTCCTCTTCTAGTCCCACTGTGATATATATTTTGTAGCCTCAAGGATAAACTTTAGAGTTTATCACCATTAATATGTCATATATTGTATTATATTTTAGTATAGAGTATAGAGAAAAGAACTCTTCACAAGGCCTGTAGCTTTGGGCTAGAGAAATAAAATTACCTTAATGGACTGTTCCCTTATTTCAACCACAAGGATTCCATGGTCAATTGATCACTTATAAGGATTCCTATAGTCAGCTCATTTCATACCCTGCTGTCATTACAGTAACTAGGCCCACCATTCCTCTAACGGTGAGTGAATTATCTGACTTCTAACGCCTTAGGGACTCACTGTTCCTACTGAAATCAGGAAACCCATTTCTATTTCAGCTTCTCCTGCAACCTCCAGAAACCAACCACTACAACCCTTTTGTATTAATAATATGGCACAGCTTCAATCACAATATGTGTCTCAAAGCTAATGAACAGAATGTCTCCTGGACCTGCCGGAGGAATGTACTTACTGGTCCAGTCATTCCAACTTCCCAATCATTGTCTCCACATTATTCTACATTACGTCTCTACATTATTCTAAGACAATTCTGACATCTCAAGTTCATTTGTAAAGTCTAAGTTAGTGTTAATCAGCACAGGTTTTTACCTTCACATGCTATCAGAAATCTCTGACAACTTATATCAATACATTCAGCCTAATCTAAAATTACGTTTCTTCATCTTTGGTCATGTACCCTAAAATTCTATCCTCATTTCTGTTCTCCAAATAACTGCTGATGTAAACTAGTAAAGTTTGAAAATCTTTTCCTATCTAAGCCTTCTCCTCCCGGGTTTCACTTTTATAGTTGGTGCTCTGGGGCTTTCTGTGTTTTCACTCTGGATATAAGTCTACAAATAATTCTAGTTTTCTCTAGCAGCATAACCATCACATTTAAGGGAATAGCAGTCACATGTTGCTTCCATGAACCCTAGGCAGCCTTCTCATAAATCTCTCCCCTCTCTTTTTATTTTTTTTTTAAAGGAGACCAGTATTGCTTTCTGCTACTTGCAATCAAAAGAATCTTAAACTTGAAAAAACAAAATCTTAACTAATTAAAAACATTTTTGAAAACCAGAAATCAAAGTGTTACAAAATCCTCTTTAAAATTATCCAAAGATACTCCAGAAGTTTGCGGCATACAATGACTAAAATGTAATTTTGATCTTTGGTCTCCTGAACTGAAGGGCCCAATAGAAGTAAAGATCTAAGGGACAATGTTGCCAACACTAGTAAAGGATTCAACCAAATCAGTGACCATGGGTGGAAGTTAGTTCTTTTCATGACATTAGAAATCTTAAAGAAAGAGATTATTAAATTCAAATTGCTAAAATTTTGGCTCACAGTATGAACTAAAAACCTAGGAACTTCCAGTGATTGAACTAAGAGTCTTTTCGCTCTGGCAAAACCGAACTTTCCCCACTCCCCACATGAATTCTTTCTGGTTTGCCATGTTTCAAAGTCAATCTGGTTCTTGGTATGATCATTTCATATTTTCTTGTGAAAATAAGAGCTGATTGTGAAAGAGTGGTACCAAAAGGTACTGGATGAGGGTATAGGGAAGGGAACCATCCAGTAAGCACCTCTGTCCTCAGAAGCAGTCCCCACATTTCTGGGTGATCAGGTTTGGAAGAGACAACAATTAAGATCATTCTGGAGATCCTAGAAACACAGAGGATCATCAACATACTCTAGGAGAAACAACCTGGCCAGAACACCAAAACTATACCAGCAGAACACCATTATTGCCATCTAAACATGGATTGAATGCTGAACACCTCTTTGCCATTCATCAGTTAATGAAGAGGCAAAGAAGCAATTGGAAAACCCTTGATCACATGCTATGAGCTGGATACCTTCATGTCAGGGACAATGAGGACCAGGCTCTTCTAGATTTAATAATAGAATGTTGAGAATTTCCTTTCACCAAGACTAAGGGAGTCTCCCCAAAATTGGAAGGGGCATATTGGAAAGAGGTAAGTCTAAAAAAAAGAGGCAGATGTTTCTTTAGAGGTGTTAAGATTGAAATGTTTTGAGACCTACAAAAAAGGAGGAAGAGGAGGAGAATGAGGAGAAGACAATGATGACAACTGGATATGCAGATCTAAACTTCTGAAAGGTCTAGACCAGAACTATTGATTTGAAAATACCTTGCATATTGAAGGGCTGTTCAGAAAAAAAAAAAAAAGCTCTATTTTTTATATTACATTGTTGGATACTTTCTGGACAGCCCTCGTATGTGCTAAATGAAGCAATGAGTGTGCATATCATTAGTTAGGAAGAGAGTGAAGATTAAGAAGATATGAAATCCAAGCACCGATCTTTAAGGAAACCCCTACATTTAAAGGCCAAGAAGAGGGAGAATAAGCCAGAAACAAAGGAACTGATCAAAGGTGTTGAAAACCAAGAGATTTTTGTGTCACTGAAATCAAGGAAAGAATGGGTTCAAAAAGCAGGGAGTAATAGACATTGTTGAATGCTACTGAAAAGTGAAGTCAAGTGAAGAGTTACAATTATCTCAGGAATTTATAACGTGGAGGACATTCATTAGAGCTGTTTTCATGGAGTGATGAGGCCAGAAGCCAGACTGGAGTAGGTTGAGCAGTGGGGTGGGAGGTGAGAAACTGTAGACAGTTGGTGTCATTAACTATTGAAGAAATGTGACTGCAAAGATAGAGGACAGGGTAGTACCTGGAGGGAGAAGAGGGTTTTGCCACTATTGTTGTTTGTTTGTTTCAGTTGGAGAAACTTTATTGTGTTTAAAATCAAAAAGAAGAACCTAGAAGACAAGATTGAAAATACACAGAAAAAAATGAATAATAAATACTAGAATGCTATGGAGAGAAGTAGAAGCTTTTAAGTCTACAGCACAGGTAGTGGGGTTAGCCTGGAGAAGGAAATTGATTCTCTACTGTAATAAGATGGGAGGCTCTGTACAGAAATATGTATTTTGTGTTTGAAATGGAAAAGAAGGAGTTCTCAACATCAGCTGCTATTTTCTCTGTAATGGAAAAAAAGCATCTTGCTGAGCACTGGAGTTGGGATTCTCATCCTCGGCATTATTGGCCTATTAGATCAGATAGTTATATGTTGTGTGGAGCTGCCCTGGGCATCATAGGATGTTGAGCAGCACACGTGGCCTCCTTTGCCTACTAGATGTCAGTTGCAGTCCCCACCCCCAGCACCACAGGTGTGACAATCAAAGCCATCCAGACATTGACAGATGTCCCCTGGGAGTTGAGAGTGGGAGGAAGAGAGCAAATTGTCTCGGTTGAGAATTGCTGCACTAGAGAATGAAAGAGAATGGAGAGGGCATGAAATTGTGCTGAGTGAGAACATACCGGTAAACTGACCAGACAGAGGCAGGAGGCTTGCTGGGCAATGCCAAGGCCCATTTGATTGGATATGTTTCCTGGTAGAATCAATCTACCTTACTGTACTTTTCTGTATGAAAACCTGGCTGCCAGGGTACAAACTCTGAAAAGATGACTGTTTGTGCTGTAGAGCATTCTCTGATATACCTATGATATCTAATTAGATCTTCACAACAACCCATGTATAGTTGTAGACCATTCTCGTGTATGCATATAGTATCTAATTTAATCTTCACAACAACTCTTTCAATTTGGGGTCCCCATTATTTTTCAGAAGGAGAAACTGAAGCTGAGTGTTTAAATAATCCACAGAAATCAGAGCTAGTTTTAAAAACAGATCTTCTGGTACAAATTGGCAGTTACAAAATAATCCCAGGGATGTAAAGTATAAGGAATCTAGTCAATAATATTGTATAATAATAATGATGTTTGGTGTCAGAGGGTACTAGATTTATCAGGGAGATCAGTTTGTATGTTACATAAATGTGTTATTACTATGCTGTATACCAGAAACTGATGTAGTATTGAATGTCAACTGTAATTGAAAATAAAAATAAATGAATAAAAATAAATAAAGAAAGAAAAATAGGTCTTCTGATTTCTAATCCACCTGTCTTGCCTCTGCATCATTTTGCTTAGTTTAAGCTGTCTACTTTGCAAGTTGACTTCTCCTGGAAACATTGTGATCACTATAGAGCTGTGAAGTACAGTTAATTTAATAGTAATTTTCCACACATTAAAAAGTATGAATGTTATTACTTGTCTGTGTTTTACTTAATAGGAAAAAGTATATAGAACTGATTCATAACTTAAAAACATTCCTTTGGTTTGACTACTCAATAAAAATATGTATTTCTCAAGTTGAGAAATTATAGCATTATCCTGTGTTCTTGAAAATTTTTCTTGATTTTAAATGCTCTCCTTACTGCTTTTTGAACTTAAATATTTAATACTATTTAGTGTAATATTGACATTTATCTTATTTCTATCTTTCTTTTGCTTAATGTATTCTTGAGAAAGACTCTTATAAACCAGTTCTGAAAGGGAAATGTTATTTTTGTAATAGTTTTATTCAAATAGAATTCACATACCATAAAAATCACCCATTTAGAGAGTACAATTCAGTAGTTTTAGTATATTCACAGAGTCATGCAACCATCACCAAAATCAATTTTAGAATATTTTCATCACCCCCCAGAAAGAAATTTTGTATCCCTTAGGTGACTCTCCATTCTCCCAAGACTCCAGACAAAAACAGTCACTAATATACTTTCTGTCCCTATGGATTTACCTATTCTAGACATTTCTATAAATGGAACAATACCATACGTGGTCTTGTGCAACTGGCATCTTTCACTGAATATAAAGTTTTCAAGGTCCATCCATGTTGTATATAGTGTGTGTCAATACTTTGTATCTTTTTTCTTTTTTTTTTTTTTTTTTT
>PVKE010019804.1:0-28119 GCA_004027555.1 Craseonycteris thonglongyai | reverse complement strand
ATGGCGTGCCACAGATGCATCACTTCTGCCCTCTTTGATCATATCTAAAAGTTTCACTTTTTCGCTGATGGTCATCATCTTCTTCCTCTTGGGCGCCCCGGAGGAAGCTTTCGCAGGGGCACAGCACTTAGGCGGCATTATAAGGGCTTAGTTAATAAAAACAGTTATCGCTTAAACAAAACAAGTTATCGCCAACACAACACTAAAATACAGTCTGCGAGACAGTCAGCATCATGGACAAGACTGGCGAGATACAACAAGAGAAGATGCTAGGTGAGGCTGCGATGATGCGCAGACAATCAACTCACAGGGATAAATCCACTCGTACTCTCATGGGTCGATGTCACACCGAAACCAATCACGCGCCTTTATGAGAGCCCGTGGGATGGACTCTGAGTCACCTCATCTCTTTGTTTGACACGCAGGGATCCTTCTCTCTCGCGCATCCACATGAAACAACGCTCCTTTCCGCAATGTGGCTGCCGACATGGTTGTATTTTTTCATTTTTATTTTTTGATGAATATTTTGGAAAAACCCGCGAAGCACTGAAGCCACAAAACATGAAGTGCGAAGTGGCGAGGGAACACTGTATATATATATCAATTTCTTATTGGACATCTGAATTCAGAGACGCCTTAAACCCATTTCCAAACTAAACCATGGCCTTTCTTTCCAAGCTTGTTTTTCTTTCAGTGGTTCTTGTCTCGTGAATGAAGCTTCCTATTTCTGCAAGTCAGAATCATAGGACTCATCCTTGACACCATCCTCAATCTCCATAAGCAATCCATTATGAAGTTCTGTTGCTTTTACCTTTGAAGTATCTCTCAAATCCATCCATTTCTCTCAGACTTCACTAGTGCCACCTTTTGCCCTATTTAGTCGTTCTAACTCAGCTCTTGACAAATTGGATTTATTCTCTGCATGGCTCACAAGGTGCATTTTTTAAAACGAAAGCTGCTCATGTCACCTCCTTCTTTATTTAAATGGATTTAGTGGAGTTCTGTTGTTTTTAGGATGAAAACTCAAACCTTTAACATGCCCTTAAAAGTCCTGAGTAACCTGGCCTTGCCCTCGCAGATTCTTCTCACATCGTACATACTCCCTTGCTCTCAAATACCCATCCAAGGAAGCCTCCACACTCCCTACATGGCCCTCCTTTTCTTTCTCTCTTTTATGTCATCCTCTCTCCTTTGACAACATCATTGTATAAGCCCAGCCCTAGAATGCCACTCACTCCACACTGTTAATTCCCATTCCTCACCTCCTCAGGAAGCCATTCCAGAAACCCTTGTATTGTCAAACTACATTATTTTATTCTTGCTCACCACCACTTCTTTTTTAGTGATTTGATTAATGTCTTTCAATTCTATTTAAATCAATTTACATAGGGAAGATAATATATGAATACTTTTGTTTGACAGTATATCTCTAATGCCTCACTCCAGGTCTTCTGTAGAATAGGAACTTCATAAATGTTTACTGAAAGAATAAATCATTGCATTTCCAAATTTTACTTCTATTTATTTTCTGTCCTTTAAAAATAGACATTCTTTGAAAAGTTTCTTTATAATTTTTGTCTTGAAAAATTAGTAAGTTTATTCATTGTTTAAAGTTTAAAACTATAAATTAACTTTAGGGTATAAATTTGGGAGTAGCTTGTTTTTTAATACGCATTTTTCACACTAATTTTTTTCATTAATACAATTTAGGTTAAAGATGGCAAAATACATAAAGACTAAAAGTAGAAAAATGCCTATATATCTTTGATTACCATTTTCCTAGCATAGTTGTGTATTTTTGTCACTCAAAATTAGTAGAAACAAATTGTTTATAATCTGCCATTTTTACTTCCTCTATTTTGACTATATTTACACATCAATAGCATTCATCTACAACAATTTTAGTTGGTAATATTATATTTTACTTTGCTGTACATGGGCCAGTTTTTTATAGGTGGTTGTTTCAACATTTTTGTAATAAATTCTTAAGATGACCACTTGTGCACTTACGTCTTCCTAAATCTACTTACTGATTAAAATTATATATTGATATTTCAGTCCATCTTCTCTATTTCAACATTTAAAAACTTTTTGGTGGTGACCTTTCCCAATATAGATAGATGTAGGTATTTTTTATAATATTCACTATGGTACTTTGATTACTAGTAATATATATTTCTTCTATTTGTCTTAACTTTTGTATGTTTCATTTTCTGTATTATGTGTTCATTTTCTTTGTCATTTCCCAATTTTTACTTATTATAGGTTTTACTTGATTTTTCAGTCCTTTACTTTTATAAATATCAGACATGTTTTCCTCAGAGCTTGTTATTCACTTTTTAATTATTTTTAGTAGAAATTAATTATATAATTAGAAAATTAATTTCACATATTTTAATTATTCCACATTTTATTTTATTGTTTCTGCCTTTTTTGTATGATACAGATGTTCTGTCCAGAAACTATTAAATAAATATTCATTTTAATTTTTCTCTAATAATTTCATTGTTTTATTCTTTGCATGTAAATCATTAATTCAACTAATCTTGTCAAAAATTGTACCTAGTTCCCCAAATTCATTTGTCATTTACTCACAGCTATGAAATGTTTTATTTGCTAGCTTACAAAAACTCTAAATACTTATAGATATGTTATTAAAGTTTTATGCATATATATTTATGTTATATGTATGATTATATATTCACATGTATGTTTTCATATATACATATATATGAATATACATACTCTTCTATTTAAATTTTCTTAATGCTTTTGTCATTCTGTTTAATTAATATAATAGGTTATATTACATTTCATTGTTCCTTTTTTAAAAATATTTTTGGCTATCATTTTCATCGTGTCTACACTTAATTATTAAAATCATATATATATATATCAGTGGTTACTGTTTTTCTTTTATGCTCTCCAGAACCATATTCTAGAAATAAATCATTGTTAACGCTTTGCTCTGTGTTTTTCTGGATATGCTCTGTGCATATACAAATGAATATATTTTTCTTTTCAAATAATATACTGGGCATGGTGGTCTAAATTCTGTTTGTATGCACTTATATTTATTTGTTTCATGTAATATATCTTGGACATTTCCTCATGATAGAAAATAAAGATTTATGACTTTGTTTTTAGTTTATTAAAGTGGTTCTCTGGTGGTAGACAAATGAGATGTTAGAGGATATGAAGATAAACTTTAAAATTATAATGTCAGTACCTTAATAAAATTTATTTGATTCACTTATTGGAATTGTGTTATTTTTAAAGAATAATCTGGAGTGAGTAAATATCTTTTAAATTCTAAATCTTTCATCCTGGGATATAATAAAACTCTACTTATGTTAATTTCTATTTGTGAGTTAAGTGTAGAGTAAAACACCAGGATATACTGCACATAGGAGAAAAAATTTTTTTTACATATATTACAACTATTTTCTTTTTTATAATATGAACATGCTGAATATTAGTTTTCAACACTTTTTACCTGTTTAATGCTATCATCTGTAATGCAGATTTGTGTGTCTATGTAGTGGGGATGGTATATTTTTAATGTGCCTATTTAATCAGAAACAGCATTCTAATTTTAATTCCAGTTGCACTTCAACGTATTTTCACTGACTTATAAGACATTTATCCATTACCTCTCAACTCTCCCAAATGTTAAAGTTCACATTCTTTATTAGTTAACTTTCTAAAAAGATGTTGAATGATTAGGAAACTTAACAGTTTTTCCATCTCTTACACAGTAGTTCTTTGGAGGAAAAGCATTACTTTGGAGGATTAGGGCCCAAAACATGGAACGTATTGTTTTCTTCTTTAGCATCTTTTATCAGACTTATAACTCATATAATTTTGTGTGGTGAGACCAAGGAAGACAAAATAATTATATGAGCTTGGGGCAAAATTTTAGAAAAGTCCTTTGTTTAAATTTGCTCATGGGTTGCATTAAATGAATCCTAGATACACTCAACTGCCTTCAAGGACAAGAGCGGTAAGTAATGTAGCTGGCATATAGAGCAGTGTTTAAAAATAAAGATTAAGGATTATCATACTATCAAAATCTACAATAACAAGGGCAGAATTTTCAGCGTATATCACCCTACAATGAATCCTGTGCACACTGTGTAGCCATAGCAGTCTGTTTTATTATCTACAAGGTAATCAGATGCAGTTAACATCTGTAATAGCTGAACAGGCTCCAGTGAGTATGTAGAGAACTAGAACCAGGAAAAGTTCCCTGAGGGACTTATAAATGCTGAGTAGCTCTACTTCCCATGGACACATTTCCATATAAAAAGCAAAACTTCTAGAGTAGGAAATCATTTAACACAGGTTTTCCCAACCTTAGCACTGTTGACTTTTGGACCAGATATTTGTCAATGAGGGAGGTGGGGGTCTGACTTTAGCATTGTATGAAACATGTTTGGCCTGTAGCTATGAGAAACCACCCTCCAGATGTGACAACTGAAAGTGTATTCAGGTGTTGCCAAATGACCCCTGGCTGAGTAGGATCAAAATCAGCCATGATTGACAACCACTAATGTAGCCATAGAATCTGGTCTTAGAGAGATATAAATACATTTGTGTAGCCAAAGAAGAATCACTAATGATCACAAAACTGATCACAAGAGTTAGATGTCATTTGTAGGGAACGATGGGTAATCTATGCAGACATTGGTAGTATCTCTAAAGTAAACTCAGGCTTACTTCAAAATTGAGAGAATATCTGTGTGGGGGCCTTTTAACAAAGTAGCACCAAGATTTTGCTGACGACATGAATGATATGCTTTACTTTATTATGACTCTTAGTCACAGTTAAAGGACCAACAGGTTTCTACGGATAAAGAGTTAATAATCTTGTCCCAGGAAAGAATGAGAAGAAGAAATAAATGATTTGTTGCCACAATAATAGTACTGTAGAGTTAGAGAAATTTGCATGAGGACAGACAATGTTAGGAGAAGTGTGTGGTAGATAAAAATACATCTTCCCACAAGGTTCTTTATTAATAGGGTGTGGGAAACACAAATAATACCAGTTAGGCCAAAGAATATTTAATGCTTAAATATTAATTAGGAATCAGTGAAGTGAAGACTGTGGTTTTGTTCATTGCCTATTTATAATACAGAAAGAGGAGAAAGACTATTAAGAGAGTTCCTAAACTCAGTTTGGTATTGGAACACCTGCAAAGCAAAGATCAAGGGGGAAACTGAAAAGCAAAATAACAGGTTTTAGATACACCAAATGAAAATGTGCAGGAGGAAGTTAGCCTCAGGAAAAAGTTGAGAACTGTGAAGATATTTCTGTAATTTTCTATAATCTCTAAGAAGATAGTTTTTCAGATAACTTGCTCTATTGGAGGAAGCAATTTTCACAGATGGTAGAATTACCCCCTATTATATGAGAGAGATATGGTTAAACTCTTGATGAAAGATTTCTTCCAATTGAGTTTGAGGCTCACATATAATGAAATCTGAACAAATGCTATAGACTGACTGGTACTGTGGAGAGGCTAAATTAATAAGAGAGAGAGAGAGAGAGAGAACCTGAACTTAAAATATTTGTCTTCTTGATTTCTGGATGCTGTAGAAAAGTATAACATAAGGGCGAGGAAGAAGATCTTGACTATAGGCTCTGAAAAAAATTTCAAAACTGCAGCCAGAACTTAAAAATCGGTAGCACTAAATGCCTATATTGGAAAAAAAAGACAGGTCTCAAATCAATGCCCTCAGCTTATAACTTAATAAACTGGAAAAAAGAATAATAAAGACAAAAGTGGACATCAAATAAAAAGCAGAAAAATCATAAATAAAATTAAACTAAAAGCTTATAGTTTGAAACAAGAAATACAATTGATTAAACTCTAGTCAGACTGATCAGCCAAAAAATAAAAAAGTAAATAAATACTTTTTTATTTGTGTATTGCAAATACACAAATAGCAATATCAGGAATGATAGATGTGAAATCACTACAGATTCTAAAGGTATGAAAAGAATATTAAGATACTATTATAAATATCTTTTTGCAAATGAATTTGACAACTTAGACATACTTTATTATTTTCTTGAAAAACACAAGCTACCGAAGTTTACTGAAGAAATAGATAACCTGAATATTTCTGTCTTTTAAAACAATTAAATATGTACTTAAAAACCTTCCCACAAATGAAACTCCAGGTGTATGTAGGTACCATCACTGGTAAACTCGACTGTATATTGAAAGGGTATATAATACAAATTCTGTGCAAATTGAAGAGGATTGAAAAGAAAACTAAAGAGGAAGAAACACCTTTCAACTCATTCATTAAGACCTTTACTACACTGACACAAGTACGGTAACAAAGGAATAAATTACAGGAAAAGGGAATGACAGGCAAATAATAAATGTGCAGAGCTCTATACACATTTTAGCAAATCATACCCCAAAATATGTAATCATGACTAAGTTAGGTTTATCCAAGGACTGCATGGTTGGTATAGCATCTGAAAATCAATCAGTGTAATTTATTATATAATACAATTAACATGTAATTTTCTCAGTACATACAGATATAACATTTGAAAAAATCATACATTTATTTTTAGTGAAAGCTCAACAAATTAAAAATAGAAGGGAATAAGAAGAATGTTAGGGAACTTTCTCAACCTGATAAAGTGAATTCATAAAAAATTGGTTGCTAACATTATACATAATATGACAATAAGTGCTTTTCCTCTAAAATCAGGAGCAAAAGTTTCTGTTCTCAACTTTTCTTCAACATAATGTGATAGTTCTAGCCAGTGCATAAAGCAAGAGGAAGAAATTAAAGGCATCCAGATTGAAAGAAGAATATAAACCTACATTTATTTGCAGATTACCTGACCATCTGTGTAGAGAATCTAATGCCATGCACAAAACAGCAACAAAAACTAAGTGAATTTAGCAATATTTTACAAGGTACAATATTAGTATATAAGAAATCAATTGTATTTCTATTTTAACAGCAGATATTTAAAATCATTGCTATTTATGATAACATAAAAATATTAATTACTCAGGATTACATCTGACAAAAATGTCCAAGACCTAATCTGTACTCTGAAAACTAGACAATATTGCTGGTAGAAATTAAAGAATCATAAATAATGGGTGAAGCACACCATGTTCATGGGTCAGAAAATTCAATATTAACATGATGTCAGTTTTTCTCAGATTGATCTACGGAGTCAACATGATCCCAAAGCAAATCTTAGCAGGATGTGTTTGTGTGTATGTGTGTGAGAGAGAGAAATGACACATTAATATGGAAATACTGACATTCATACTGAAATAAGATCTAGAATAATCAAAACAAATTTTTAAATTTGGAAGGCAAATTACCTATTTTAAGACCTATGAATCATTAGCATTCAATAAAGTATGGAATTGACATGAAGAAAGACAAATAGTCAATGAAACAGATTAGAATCCATACATACATGGACAACTGATATTTGACAAGGATGCAAAGGCAATTCAGGGGAGGAAGGCTAGTCTTTGCTATAATTGTGCTTTATATTTATATGGAAAACATAACACTTCATACATCAGACCAATTTAATTGTATGGATTATAGGCTTATATGTAAAACCTAAAAGTGTAAAACTTCCAGAATAAAATATAGGGAAAAAAAAAATCTTTGTGGTTTCTTAGACATAATAACAAAAGCATGGCCCATAAAAGAATGAAGTAATAAAATTTAATTAAAAATAAAAACTTTACTTTGTAAAGCACTGGTAATGGTATGAAAATATAAGCCACAGACAGAAAAATAGCTAAAATGCATATGATGGATTAACCAAAGGTTGGCAGAAATATGGAAATATTAGAACTTTCATACAGGTCTTGTGGATATGTAAAACAGTTAAATCGTTTTGGAAAGCCATTGGCATATTCTCAAAAAGGTGGTTATGAACCTAGCCATGTGATCTAGCCATTCTACTGCTAGGTATTTAAGCAGAAGGTATGAAAACATATGCTCATACAAAGACTGTGCAATGACTGAACAAAGCAGCTTTATTTGTACTATCCAACAACTGGAAACAATACAAATGTCCATCAACAGATTAACAGATAAACAAATTGTGATATATTCATACCATGAGATACTGCTCGGAAATAGAAAGGAACAGATTAATGATACTACAACATAGATGAATCTGAATATTTTCTTTGAGTGGAAGAAACCAAAAGGGACACATTTAAACAAACAAACACATGTATTCTATATGATTCCATTTGTTTAAAAGTATATAAAATTCAAAATAATCTATACAGACAGAGAAATGATCAGGATATTTATGCAGGTAGTGGGGACTGTTGGTAGGAAGACTAAAAATGGATATAAGGAAACTTGTAGGAGTGGTGGATATGTTCATAGTCTTGATTGTGGTGATGGGTTCATGGTGCATAAACATGACAAAACTTATCAAATAGTGTATTTTAAATATTTGCATCAAACTACGGTATATATCAATTCTATCACCATGCAGCTGTTAAAAATGCAACCATTTTTGCTGGTCTGGACCATGCAAAATTAAAAAAGGGGTGAAGTCAGTGCAACAGTTTGGGGATTGTTTTGTGACACATTCTTAGAGTAGTAGAAGCAGTAATGGGGGGAAAAGCAGCCTCACTTTTAATCCTCTAATGATCTCTTTCCTGAGGGCCCACTGCAAGTCCACAATCTTAGCCTATGGAATGACAAGAAATCTCTAAATGTTGGGCAATTTAGGATCTTGGGAACCACTAGAGCAAGCCATTACCATTGTCCATAACTGTGGAAAAGAACCAGCGATAGCCATGGGCAAGGTTAAGAGTGATTTGGTAACAAGGATCTAGGGAATGGGTTGTCTGGGGGTAAAAAAGCGAACAAAACAAATGAGGTTGTTGAAAGCCCCTCTATCTCTAAAATTTATTAAATTTATTTTATTTTTTCTTTTGAAGTTCTCTACACTTATAGACAGGAGCATTGCAAGCAGTCTGTAGTCCATCATTATTGACAAGAATAGCCAGTAGCTCTAATCATAAATTATTTAATATGTTTAGGAAATAGTCTATTCTCCCAGTTTATTCTGGGTTTATAAGAAAATCACATTGAAGTTTATTATGTAGCTTTGCCATATCTATGGAGATAATCTCTATTAACCATTAATAAATTAGACTTTTTTATGAGGCTTTCTAATTTTTATCTATCATCGCTTTACTACTAGGAATTCTATTTTCCTTTGCTGTTTTTATTACTAGAATTAAACTAGTTTTGTTAAATGAATTGTGAAGCTTTTTATAATATCTGCATTCTACAAGAGTTTAAAATATATAAAAATGATTGATTACCTCTTTTACTTACGTCATTCCTAAAATTTTTTTGGCGAAGATATATTTCTTATTCATTTTCATATAACTTATATGGTCAAGGATTTATTTATATGATACTCCTCATGAAACAGTTTTGAAATTTTCTACTTTTTAGAAATTACTTTTTAAAAGAGGCTCAACTTTATTTTCAGCGTGATATAAATAGAAACTTTAGAATTTAAAGTAAACTAAAAGGGCAATATTTTTATTTATAGTTCTATAAATCATTTACTTTTATGTGGTCTTAACCATTTTCTTAAATACTGATGTCTAGTATACCTATTCTTTCTTTTCTCTTGATTTTGTTTTTAAGCAGTTTGTGTGTATTCATATCATTATTATTATTTTTTAATGGCTTTAAGAAGTATTTATTGAATATTCTACCCAGACTCCCCATTTCTTATTACTGCTTCATATTTTCTGTTTTATCTTTATTAATTTATATGTACCTTTAAATATATATTTTCATACAATTGTGAAATTTATTTTTAGAATTTCCTTTCTTGTTTCATGATGAAGGAAGTTAAGTCTATGACATTTGTCAGAGTATAGTTTTGGCTACATTTCGTGAGTTTTGATGGATACAGTTCTGAATGTTCATAATTTCCAAATAGGGTTTTTTTGCTATTTTGTTTTCTACTTAACCTTAGATTTATTAAGGAGAAAACTATATTTTATTTTTGTTCTGTTGACTTTATAAGATTTTTAAAAACAATTCGAATTACTTTTTAATTTTATTACATTAATTTATTTTTACTTTGTGAGACAAATTGTTTTTTTTTGCTATGTTGATCAATGTCTAGACATTATGGGCCTTGGGTATGACAAGGTATTTTCTTTCTATGGTACAACTTTTAATATATTAACCTCTTAATATTAAGTTGTATGATTTCTTGCTTGACTTTTGCTTACTTGATATTTCAAAACAGAATTATTTGCTACTCTTCAATTCTTAATTTTTTTGGTTTTCTTAATTTCATAATAGATTCTTACATCTTGATCCTTTTCATTTTTAATATGAATAAGTTTGTGTGTGTGTAGTGTTACTCTGTATTATTTCACATGTAAAGTTTTAGGAACTTTTATGTACCTTGGGAGTAGTACAAATTAGAACTATATCTTCATATTTTTGGTCAGGGAAAATTATTTTACCAGAGTTCTATAAAACTTTATATTAATTATATCATTGTGCATCACATATTTGAGAACCGTGAATGAACACTTTGTGGCCAGCTTTCTTTGTAGTGCATTCTGGGTCTTTGAAACAATGATGGAGAGTAAAAGAGGGATTAAATGTTTGACTATTTTCAGGAGCCACTAATTCATGACACTACTTCATATTTATTTCATGTAGGGCTTCTCAGTCAGGCTATATTTATATAATGGTTTGGAAGATCATCCAATATCTATAAAAATTATCTCTGTCTTTGTTTTTAATCTTAAGTTTTTATTTTTTACTTGCATATGATTTAATGATGAGTTGGGAGACTATATCAGAATCTGCTAGGCATATGCCATTATATTTAAAAAACTCATGCACATGATTTTATATCTACAAATATTAGAGTCAACTGTTATTAGTTTCCTGAAGTTAGGAGGGCTGGCATACCCAATTTTGAAAAAAATTGGTTGAACAGATCCACTACAATAGATACACATATTCTATAATACAATATTTCTAGCTTTAGATAGCAGTATAATAACTTCAATAACACTTTGCAAAATATGGACAGATCTGAATTTCAAGATAGATATCATATTCTCTAGCAAAGGCCTGCTTACTTCCATTATATACACTTATGTCTCCTATCACAATCTAAATGTTCTTTAAATATATTATAGAGACTAACACAAAAGATGAGGGATGTCACTAGATATCTGATAGTATAGGTTTTGTCATCTTAGTCCATACCATTACATTTCTTGCATGTTGTAAGAGGACATTTTTGGATTTTTTTATATTTAATCATGCTCCAAGGCTAACTCTGATAATTATTTCTCAGCAACTGTAGTCCGTATTTTTGAAATAAAGAAAACTCTTCAAGATGCATGTTTCTTATAACAGGGTTATTTAAAATAAATTATTTTTGTGAACAAGCTAGTCTTGGTTATTTGTCTTGTTGGATTGTACAACCATAAGTCAGAGTCGATGTTAGATATAGTTCTTTAAATATTCTGAATATCAGTCCCCACTTCTCCAGATCACAGTAAAAGCACACTCCTAAGAAAGACCAGTAAATGGTAGGTAAATTGGAGTTTTGTGTAAATGAAAACCTGAAGGACCACCTATGGATATAACTCCTGTGCTCTCTGCTACCAAAGGGTAACATTTACACAGATTCAGACAGATTACAGTCTTCTGCAAAAGAGGCAATTTGAAGTGATCAGGAGTAAACATCTTAGAATAGTACTGAAAAAAATCAAAATATATAGAGACCATTTCACTATTATCATATTATTACAAATACATATACTTGTTAGAATAGTGAACTTTGGGCAATAGTTTGTAACATTTTATGAGGTCACAGTAAATATGGATTATTAAAACTCCTTGCCCCATTCCAAAGAGTTCAGTGCCTTTACTCATTTTAAATACCAGGTTTAAACATGGCAAAAACTTGGAGTGGTAAGAACAGAGGATGAAATCAATTTATTAAATTCTGCACTTGATTAGATCATAGTATTGGAAATTTATTCATATTTGTTTGTACTTGTACAAGAGAACAGCTTGTTATTTTTCTTGATAGATACGCAAATATGTCATTTTAAAATATGATTAAAGTTTCAACATGTTGCTCTTTCCATTTATTTTTTAAAGTTTTATCATTTAAGTGGTATTTAGGTGAAAGTAAAGCACCATCTTTCAATGTTTTGTAAAATATTTGTGCTACTAGAAATGTTTAACTTTTTAACTTTGCACTCTTTCTTCATTCTATATTGTCTCTGACAGTTTTCTGTCACTAAAAGGAGAGAGCAGTCCTAATATAGATCTGTCATTATTAGATCTTTATCACAAGAGTTGGAAATGGGCATTATCATTCTTTTGAAACACCACATGGGATATCTTTGTTATTTAATCTATTTTTTCATATCATTATACTTATTTAAAAGCACACATAAGCCAGTGATCAATCATACCCACTGTGTAAAAATTTAAAAATAATAGTTTTCAAGTGCTTGATAATGTCTTTTTAAATAAGAAATGTGCCAAGGATCCAATCTCAGAATCCATGAATGTGCTATGTGTTTCCTTAGTCACAAAATAAGTACATTATAGTTTCTTATACATATTCTACTTGACCAAATGAGTGATGAAAAGGTTTCAATTTTTTTTTTCCCCATGATAGGCTGTTATAGAAGAATGGAAGAAAGCAATGTCCCCCTCTCCCCCTCTCTTTTTTTTTTTTGAGTCACTAGAGAAAGAACAATATGCTCGATATTTAAATTTGTTTCCAATATCCATCCATTAGTTGATATGTTGTTAACTTCCATGAGAATAGCTGCCATCCCTGTTCATTTATGATGAAACTGCTCTATTGATCTGGAGGAAATGGATATTCTAAATAATGTGAAGCATACAATAGCTTATTAAAATAGGCTTCATGACTTAATGGTAGAAGAAGCATTAGATGTGTAGTAATGACTGAATGTTTATTAAGTTTCTCTATGTGTCATGATAAAGATTTTAAACTTCTGTGTTTTAAATTCAGTCCCTCCTTTGAGGAAGTAGTATGTGCAAGGCTGACAGTCTTCATTTTTGTTGAGTGCCTCCAGGGCCAGTTTCCTAGAGAATAATCTTAAATTGAAATCCTGATTTGAAAACCTCCTTGGCTTCCTTTCTCTTCCTGGTAGCATCCAAACTCATAACTACTTTAAAATCTTTATAATCTAATTTCAAACCCCCTGTCTGGATTAAAATTTTATTAATCCCAATTCTACATTTTTTTTACTTATTTATTTATTTATTTATCTATTTAGTTATTTATTTGTCAACAGGAGCCCATTGGTCCATAACTATAAGAACCTCACTTTTTTTTTTAAATTACTTCATTCATAGTTTCCTGTATATGTAGGCTATACTTTGCCCTATTTTATTGTCTTGGAAAATTACCCTCATTTAAGATCCAGTTCAAATGTCATCTTTACTTCTCTAAGTGACTTAGTGGTACCCTCTCTGTATTCCCAAGATTTGGATGCTCTCTCTGTCTGTCTTCTCATTTACACTACATGATCAGGTTAAAGAAAATTCTTTACATACTGTTCTCTACATTTGTAATTGAGCTCCCTGGACGAAAAACCTATATTATGCTTCTCTTTTATATCTAGATTTAGTATATTACCTGACAAGTAGGGGTTTCTTAAAAATGGAATTTAAAAGTAAGCATGGTCTGAAGAGCACATTAAATACTGCAAATAGCCCATTGAACTAAGTGGACCAGATGCCCCATTTTAAATGGAACAGAAAACAGTGGTTCTATCAATGGTACATGTGGTCAGCCTAGTCTCACTGGACTAAATTCAAGTATCAGTACGCTGACAATATATACCATATGAAACATTACAGTACTGTTGTTTTCTGTCCTATTTAAAACAGGACGTTTGGTCAGCCTACCTAGAACAGAAAGGGATTCTTAAATTAATATACTTCTATATGAGACACTGATTCATTGAGCATTTTTATTTTTATTTAGTTTTTTTTTTATTGTTTTTGACAGAGAGAGAGAGAGAGACAGAGAGACAGAGAGAGAGAGAGAGAGACCTGAACTGGGGGAACGCCCCAGTTCAGCACGTGGGTCCGCACAGGCCGGGGCCGGGATTCTATCCTCAGTCCTCGGCACTGAAAAGTGAGCACTTAACCCACTGAGCCATTCCGGCTTCCCCTAGTTATTTTTTTAAAGATTTATTTTTATTGTTTTTGACAGAGAGAGAGAAAAAAAAGGGGGAGGGCCCAGAACAGACTCCACACTTGCACGTCATTGGTTTTTTATATAGTTTTATTCCACAGGTGGGCACATGACTATGCAGGGCAGGAACTGGGCCAGGGGCTTTCTGCATGGAGCTCGCCCTGGTAAGAACCAAACTGGGGACACACCCCGGTTAAGCATATGGGTCTACACGGGCCCGGGCCAGGATTTGATCCTTGGACTCTGGGGCTATAAGCAAGGGCTTAACCTGCTGAACCATCCTGGCTTCCCAGCATTTTCATTTTTAATCTGTGTTTTCTTAGTCTGTCTGCAAAGATTCTTTGCCTAAATAGTGTTTGGTGTTCTCTATTTCTACACATATCATTAACTTCTATTTGTACTTCAGTAAACTGGAGTAACAGTAATTAAATCAAAGGATTCCATGATTGTTCTTTATTAACTGTTAAAAACCATAAAGGGGAAGTGAGTTTATCAATATTAAAAATCTTGAAAATTAGTTCTTTAACTTTCAAGCATTTCTATTTAATCAAATACAAATTTTAAAATTGGAGTTATAGTTATAAGTGTCAAACTCATTTTGTGGATGTCTAAAAACCTGTGCTTCTACTTAATATATTAATAATTCTAAATTTAAGGAAGTATCTTTATAATTATGAATACCTGGGCTCTGGGAAGTATTTTTGACCTTGAGAAGGAGATTCTTAAAAGATAAACTATAGAATTTTATAATTAAAAAAAAAAAAAAGAAAGTCCTTATACTCTAGACCAATTATGAATCCATAGGCACTGCTTTGCAGTTTCATGTTGGACTTGAAGATACAGATGTCCCTTCAGATACAGACTGCTAATCCTGCAAAAAGTATAGGAATGATTCCATGGTCCAATATAGTATAAGTCACCACAAAGGGACAAGCCCCCTCTAAGTGTGTTAGAGAGAGAGGAAAAAAAAGTCTATTGAAATTATCAGAAATAGTAGCATTGTTCTCTAAAAACAGCTCAAGTAAACTGCCCAAGAAATCACTTATTGCTAACGGAAGTACCTGGCTCCCTAATGGTAAAAAACCCTGACTTAATGTCTCAAATATTAATCACTGCCTGCCTATGAATGACACCAGTTGTTTCTTAACCTTTGTGTATCTAGATACCCTACACTTAGGATCAAACCAGTCAAATACATGCAGCCCAACTGTACTTCACTATGCTGTGGTCTAATTGTAACAGAAAAACACATATGCTTTGTATTAGACAAACCTTCTAAGAGTGAGTTAACAATATGTAAAAAGAAAACATAACACCAATCTTTAAATATTAAGATAAAATGTCTGTATAAGATAGATAAATGTATAGATAGAACCTCTGATGTATAATAGGCAATCGGTAAATCCAAGCTTTTATTAAAGATGCCATTCTAGCTGTACTAAGATGGTCAGCTTGCTACACTAGCCAAAATTGATGTTAGTAAAATTGAGCAGGTAGATAAACTTTTTATTTTTTTATACCAGTCCCCCAAATTTTGCAAAGTCCACATTCACTCAGATTTCAATTCACACTCAAGGTCATTTTGTTCTCTAGCTGCCTAGTGCTTCTGCCCAAAAAGGAAAATCCACTCTTTCCCAGGACTTTGTCATCTTTTAGTTCTATATTCATATACCTTCATCATAAATTAAATAACTTTCTGTATAATTGCCCAGATTTTCATCTAAAGTGAAGACTCATATATCATACATAGATTGTTAGATGTCATACATGCATTTTTATTTAGAACCTCATGGTACTTAACCCCAATAAGTTGAAAAGTATAGATTGATAGAAAAATATTTTGTGGGAGAGAGCAAACAAGTTTTATTATTGGTCAGCTAATGCTAATTAGTTTTCTATTAAATGCAATACATTCTAACTAATAAGAGAATACATTTAAAAATGGAATTTTGAAAGTGATACATACAAGTTATTTGTATTAAAATTACAATAGGATAAAACATATTTTGCCGTGTCATCTTACATCTAAAAATATACCAATCAATATATTATGTAATGATTATAAACTTCTTGTAAATTTCTCAGTTTTCTCTTTCTCTCTGAATCAAGACCACTTGCTAATTAGTCTCAAATTATATATTCTGAAGCATTCAAAAAGAAAGGAAAGTTAGTCACATGTCCAATTGTGTCTTTTAAAAGTTATTTCTATAACTGTTTTTGTATTACAAAAAGCACTGTTCAATGGTGATTTATATTTCATTTTTCCTCTTTGCCTTTTTATTTACTTCCTGAAGTCTTAAAAATCTCATGTAGGGTATTTGATTTATAAGCCAAAGCTTTGTAAGAAATAAAATGAGAAATAAAGATTCCTCTTATTCTGTCACAGTTGGAACAAAGATTGGCCTAATCATATTGGAAAAAAATCACCAGTAACCTCAAATTAGTGAGAATCTTCTATGGTCATTCATAGTGTGCTTCCCCCATCCATTATCTTCTTTTTATTGAATCATTAATTCAGAACTCAGCAAAAGTTTAGCTACCCAATGACCTGAGACAAACAATTGAATTGAGATGTTAGAACTTTTTCATTATCTTTATAAAGCTGGTTAGAATTTAAAGTTGGACATTAATTTTAGGTCATAAATACTGCCACCAAACTTTAAAGCACTCAAGGACTGCTGAGAGAACTGTGCACTCCATACTTAGTCACTTACTGGAGTCCCAAAGTCATTAGAAGGACGGAAAACAATCTTTATCCTCTTCTTAAATTAATCTGTAGCCATGTGAAATTAGTTAACCTGGAGCAGTTACCTTCCTCCTTTGGATAATTATACTTATTTTGGAAAGGGGTCTTTCTATTTTATGTATCCATAGAAAGAACTGACAAGGGATGCCTGAGACAAAAAAACCACACACTTCTGGGGAAAAAAAGGAAGACCTCTCACAATCTCCAATTAAGAAGCAAAGAACATGGAAGGAGAAACTAAGCGTGCCTCCTAGTGCATGAGAAGACCTTTGATGGGGGAGTTTGTCTTGATCGTTATTCCTAGCATTACCAAAGGATGAGGAGACTTGGACAGCTAGAGGACCTCTATCCTGGAACAATGAATGTCAACAAGCCTCTATGTTCGTCACCTGAGCAAATGCAGAGTCCAGTTCCTCTAGTCTGCTTAGATTTGTGATGTGTAAAAAGGGGGGGTTAACTAATGGATGGTGTTTCTAAAGCCAGGTATTGTTTATGGTTAAAAAGCAAGTTCTGGAACCAGGTTGTTGCATTTAAATTTCAGCTCTGCCTTATCCTAGGTCTGTGATCCTCAGCCGATTATTTTTCTTCTCTAAGCCTTGGTGTTGTCATCTGTAAAATGGAGATGGTAATAAATCATGCCTCACAGAGTTGGAAAGAAAATTAAAGGAGCTAACATGCATATCAGTTTAGATATGGACTTGTCACAAGGAATGTGCTCAGAAATGTTAATAGTCATGTTGCTTTTTTTTCTGAAAAGTTTTAGTAAGTAGGGAATGAGTAGATACGCCTAGTGGAACAGTTGGGATTCTTTAGGCAGAGAGTACAGACAGCAAATGCTACTTCTATATAGGTAATACCTGAAAAATCTTCAAGATCCTGAGCAACAGGGCAACTGTGGATGGGTTGAGTGATTCAGTGACGCTCTGTTGCATCTTTAGATGTAGAGTTCAACTGTGAAGGAAAGAGAAATCTGTCTTCTCTCCATCAGTCTGTCTTTGTCACCCTCTGTCTCTGGCTATCTATTCATTCTCTCTCTCTCTCTCTCTCTCTCTCTCTCTCTCTCTCTCTCTCTCTCTCTGCCTCCCTCCCCTCCTCCTTCCCTCCCTCCGTCTATCTATGTATCCATCCATCCATCCATTCATCCATCCATCATCTGTATCTATCTCTGTCTATCTATCTATCTATCTATCTATCTATCTATCTATCTATCTATCTATTTATCTATCTATCTATGTATCTATCATCTCATTTTCTTTCTCTCTCTAACATATATGCATGTGCACATAAACATACACACCCCTAAAATAGCCACATATAGCAAATTTTTGGTCTTAGGGTGTTGGAAAACACTGCTGAAGGACATATGGGTTATTCTTTTGTAAATTGTGAGCTTTCATGCTTGCAATTTTTTTAATTCCCTAATGCTGGTGGTGCTTAATTTGCCTGCTATATTAATAGTGGCAGTGTGGAGTAGGCAGTAAGAAATCTATCTAGGAATTCAAATGATGCATTAGTAGGTTTGCTTGAGCCCATTTGCCTTCACAGTACTAAATTGAACAAGTGTCCAGTGAGTAGTCAGACATTAACTGTGGTGAGGCAGATGTCAATTTTCCATGGGCAGTGCTCTCATTCTTTGTGTTTGCATTTACTAACATAGTGCAATTGATGGAAGACACTGTTCTCTTGGGAAAGTAAGACAAGATTAGCACAAAGAATCTCTGAAGAAGAGTGAGCACCTCATAAATAATTGGAAAAAAATCCTCTGCCACTCAGTTGTACTGGAGATATTTTGCAATATCTGCCTCTCCTCTCTTCGGTGGTTCCTTATACTTGATTATTTCCTCTTCAGAGTAGAAACCAACAAACATCAACTTCACTGATAGGGAGAATTTGCTGAGGTGATAATCAGAAGCATTGGAGTTTAAAGGAAAGAGTATAAGTTGAAGCTGACCCCATGTATTTCTTACACCAAGTTCTAATGTTGCTTAGCTGACTGAGCATTCTTGTTCTGGGAAGATCACTTTCCTTATCTGGAAAGCAGTGGCATCAGCATCATATGCCATATTAACATGGAGGTTAGGGTGGCATGAGACTCTAGATGGAAAAACCTTGTGTCATAAGTAAAGTGTTACTTGCAATCTGTTTGTTTTGTTTCTTAAACACTTGATCTTAGCCTAGTTGTATCAGATAAGGTTTTCAGACTTCGTGAGAAGATGAAGCATACAGTTCTGACAAGGTCTGAGGAGCCATGGGCATAAGAGAGAGAGAGATCTGGAAATGACATGAAGGAATGTCTTGATGCCTCCTCTAATCCTGAGGCCCACTATGGCTCAGGATGGCGTACAGGACCATGATTCACTGTGTACTACTTCCTGCAGGTTACATTTTCCCAATCTAAGTCAATCAAAGTTACTCGCTTGTTAGGTATCTTTTTGTTTAGCAGTTGTGGAGATTAGGATCCTGGTAGGGTACACGTTCTCCTGTAAACTGGGAACACTTACTTTTTTAAAACCTCCAGAGCTTTTATAAAGTACACTGCTCATTTATCTCTCTCTCTCTCCCTCATTCTCTCTTTTTTTTTGTAAGCTACATATTTTTCATAGAAAATAATATTCACTTCTGAAGTACCTTGCTGTCTGCACATTTTTATGATGGGTATTAGCCCATGAAAAGATTGTCACATTCTCTTTCATATCAAAGAACACATTGCCATTAATGAAAATGTCAACAAGGAAATTTAATTGCTTAGGAAACAGAAAAATCCTTATATAAAGAATAAATACTGAATCACCTCAAAACCTTTCACAGTAAGGGACCAATCAAAACTTTTTTTTTTCTTTTTGGAAAAAGATAAAAATTGTGGACTCATGTGTGGTAATTATAGCAGATATCTTTTACACGCCAGAGACTGCTTATAGAAGTAAATGCCTTAGAAATGACATCAACAAATAGAAGTTTGTTTTCTCTAACTGACTATCTTGGGAATATAGATATATATGCCAGTATATATGCAGAGACAAATACCTCTGAGTCCCTGAGTTTTTGTGAAAAGCAATAAAGTTGCTTAGTACTGAACTAAGTGCTTGCAGAAGCAAAGTTTCTTTCCATAAGGAATTGAGAAAAAACAAAATATCCAAAACACTGATTGGTAATATAAGACATTATATTTTTAGATATATAGCTTTCTAAATAACTGATGAGAACTCTAACAATTTAAAGAAGGGACTGAGCAGTAAGGCATGGGTATTTGTTATGGTACTTTATCTGAAAATACTGAAAGCTCAGCTGTGTCTTGAATGATATTTGCATGGATGTAAAGGCCTACTTGCATTAAACAGTTTATCTTAAATTACATTTTATATTAACAATAAAAAAGGTTGCTTTCCATGAGTAGAGTTTGAAGTTGTATGCTTCTGTTACCCCCATACAAGTCCTAATGACTTTTGATAATATACAAAACGGGAAAGAAAGTTGAGGAAAAGACAAATATTTCGGAGGCAGCAAGAAATAGGGAAAGCAGTGGTTTTCAAGACTGCCAAAACTGAATTTTAATTTAGTTAATCTTGTAATTTAGAATTTACATAACCTCGAAGAAGATACTTTAAGCCCGATTCCCTCATTCTTCATATGTAATGAACAATAGTGGTCCAATGTGGTTATTGAAAGCGTAATAACATTAATACATTTTAAATACTGTGTGTCACAGAAATGCATCTCAAAATAAATCAATCTAAGGGAGGCCGGTGTGGCTCAGTGGGTTGAGTAATCGCTTTGCAGTGCCGGGGACCGAGGGTCGTGTCTTGGCCCTGGCCCGTGCGGACCCATGTGCTGGGCTGGGGAGTTCCCCCAGTTCAGTTCTCTCTCTGTCTCTCTGGTTCTCTCTCTCTCTCGCTTTCTCTCTCTGTCAAAAAAAAAAAATCAATCTTTAAAAAGAAACACATAAGTCATATACTATTTCCATTTGTACTTATGGAAGAGTTTGAAATAAAAGTTCAACTGTACAGAATAAGGCCATTACCTTTCCAAATCCTTGCTTAGGACTTATCTTAGTCAGGATAGGAGTCTTTTTTAGAAATTCATTGTTTTTGCCATGGAAGTGCCCATCCATTATATTACCGAGACTATTGTAGATGCACTACACTGAATACTTTTGTTTTCTATGGTGGATCCATATTTTCTCACAGCTGTTTTTCTGAATTCTCAGTAGGTCCTGAACAGTGCATGATGCTAAAAAGTTCACATCACGTGCTCGACACTGTATTTTCCTCTCTACTTCTCTCTTATCCAATAGCTCCCACTCCCCTACTCTGCTGCAATGTCTCTGGAGGAGGACATTTGGCAGTCCAATAAGCTCCCCTACAGAGACTCAGAGTTGTCAGTCTTTAATCACATTTATAGTGTATAAACCACACACACACACACACCTGTCCAGAATTTAAAATTATTCCACATATACTTGCAGTTAGTTAAATTCTGTTTGAAGTAGCATTTTTTTTCTTTTTTTTTTTTTTGTAAGAGAAATTAATAACACCTAGGGCAAAATAAGGAGCATCAGCTGTAGTTTTATCCCTTAAAACGATCATTCACTTATATTTCTGGTAAAATATATCGTAGTAAATTGTTCACTTTAAACTATTAACTTGCAAAACTTGGACTATTACACTGAATAACATTTGTAACAGTCTTTAGCATGGCAGCCACTCAATGGCATTAATTATTCCATTGGAACATCATTGGTAGATTGCATTGTTTACCATTACAAAGATTTTCCCAAATAATTTTGGCTTCACTTACAGCATTAGTTACAATTCATAATTTTGACTCTTTTTATTATATTCTAAGAATTTTCTAAATTATGCTTTTGGTTTTCTTTTTGATGTAAGTACTACTAAAGAAAATTATTTGTGTTGACTTTTAAATTTGTACGTAAGTATTTTAATAAAATTAATTTGTGGCTTTTGTTGTATTGTGATAGGATAATTTGACCTATTTGTTTTCTGTTCTTGAATGCTTTGCATTTAATTTTTATTTAGATTATGATCATGCTTTATAAATATTCTATGAGCACTTAAGAAAGGTATACCCTTTGTATTGTAGATATTTCAATACATAACTTGAAAATAAAGCCTATGATTTACATTATCCTATTTCTTGATCATCTCATTTATATTTTTACAAGTTGGATATGTCAAGAACTTAAGATATATTAAAGTTTTGTCTCCCCCAAAGTGGGAAATTTAAGTTATGTGTAAGGTAATAAATGTATGAGTCTCACACATATCCATCAAGTATTTCTTCTCAAGTGAGAAAAATAGAATATTAGCTTAATGAAGGTGGGATAACTGGTTTTAGAAAAAAAAAGAAGCAATTTATTTGTATAATACATAATAATAGCAATAGTATTCTGAATAAATGGACATATAGAAATAAGTGAAATCATTCAGGAACCAGAGAATATAAGAGTAGACATTTACATAAGCATGACTGGGTGAAGGATAGGGTAGGCATGGCTCAGAAGGGATGACAAGGAAGGGAATTCTTGGGGATGCCAGAATGGCAAAACAGGTTGAGTACTTGCCTTGCAACTGCAAGGTCCAGGGATAGGATCTCAGCCCCAGCCTGTACAAACCATGTGCAGAACTGTAGCGTGCATCCCTGGAAACCACAGGGATGGCAGCAAAGGTTCTCTCCTCTCATGAGGGAGTTCCCCAGTTCAGTTCTGCCCCATGCAACCCCCCATCCAACTGTGTGGAATGAAACTATGTGAAGAAAAATAATAATGATGTACAACAATGGACAGTGCTCTGGGTCCCTCCCCCTTTCTGTGTGTGTGTGTGTGTGTGTGTGTGTGTGTGTGTGTGTGTGTCTCACCTTCTCTCAAACAATAAGTCTTTAAAAAAAAAGGGAAATCTTTTTCTTTTCATACAGATCTCATGCATAAGTTCAGGTAGTTCATGAAACTTAGTTTTGAACATGTAACAATGTATTTTGAGCATTTTTTTTTCTCTGAGAAAAGATTCTATTGATTTATTTTCCCCTGAGAAAATACTTCATTGCTTTCATAGAATTTTACAATGTGCATCAGTTATAAAAGGTCAATATTGATCAATCAATAAGAAAATATAAAAGTTTATTTTTTGTGTGTCACAAAACCTGAAACAAAATTATAAGGCAAGAAATAATACGTAGGATGCTATGATGGAAAAAAAGCTATTAAGTAGGGAAAGTAGACCTACAAACAAATCAAAGATAAAATATTATATTTCTTAAATAAAAGGACAAAGAATATGACAATATATGGAGACATGCCCAAAATCACATACATATAAAGGATATGCAAATTACACTTAAAATTGATTATTTTCTTTTCATTGTCAGATTACGAAATACTTAAAAATTATTAAACTCTGGTATTGCTGGAGAATGAAGAAACGTTTCTAGAACACAATTTATAATAGAAATATGTCTCAAAAGACCTTAGAACATGCATATAATTTGATCTAAAAATACATATTTGTGAAATAAAGAAACAGATATTCTATCACCCTTGCCTTTCCTGCAGGGAAAAATTCTACAAAGAGGGAAAAAATTTTTATGTGAGGTGATTGTACATAATAAAATACTATATGTACTATATGTCCATTTACAATAGATGATACATTTGTGTAGTTTAAGTATTGCTCGTGACGCTAATAATCTGAGTTATCTAGCAATATACTAACACATTGGCTATTAAAATGATGCAGGTTATCTGTACAAGTTTGAAAGCCTGAAGTTTTATTTTTCTTAATAGGATTAATGTGCCTTCCAAATCAAGCTAAATTGATAGAGTATGAATGAACTGGTTGTAAAATGAATACCACCTGTGTTGCGTTTTATAGTGAATTAGAATTGCTTCCTCAGCAATCAATACACCGTGAGTTTGTTAAAGATAAATGACTTTTTTCTTCTTTTATATGTTTTAGAAGAATATGTTTTCCCATCAAAATACACCTCTCTTGGTCACATTTTTTTTTTTTTTGATGTCTATATGTCTGCTGCAGATATATCCCTCAAAATCTACTTCAGTCTTTTGCTTTTCTCTTTCTTAGGTGCAACCTCCCTCCTTTGCTCTCTCTTCCCTCATATTCTCCCTCTCTCCCTTTGTTAGCTTTTCCCTCATATATGTTAATTTTTGAAATAACATTTTTGTGTTTTTCCTCTGAAATTAAATTCACTCTCTCACTCACTCACTCACTCACTCCCTAAATATATGGCACTTTAAGTGCAAATCCCATAGTTGATTTTTATTTTCTGCATCACTGACCCAGAATTAACACAAAAACATATTTGTGTTTCAGTGTAATACCTGTGAGAGATGAAAACAAAACAAGGACAAAACAAGCAAATCCACCTGACACATGCTAAGCTAGGGAAATGACAGTGAACACTTTCTATGTTACGAGGACTGACTGAGTAAATGTTTATTAGTTGTAAGAATGACATACAAGCAGGCTTGACTTAAATGTGGCAGTGCTTAGAATTCCACTTGCCAAGGAAAGTGGAAAAAATGCACAATAAAAGGGAATCTTTCTCTTTTTTTCTTTTTAGTGTCATATACACTGGTGCCAATGAAGTTGTCAGGCAGATATTACGGCTTAAATACCACTGACAGCAACTTTATTGAAAATCAACATAAATCATGGTCTACTATCAGTTCTTACTCCCTAAAGAAACAATTAAGTCCAAAGTGACAGCTGGGAAAACCTCACAAGGCCAAAACAAGAAGCTCAAATTCTGTGAATGAAAGGTGTTCTGTGTCACGGTTGTTAAGCTGCAGTTGGGTCAATGGTCCTCTCTTTATTTGATTTTACTTCTACATCTGCCTCACTTATTTGTAAAAAGAAAGAAAAACAAACAAACAAACTAATAAATAGAGCTATCAGGTGAGCACTGTGCATAAAATAAATTATTAGCCTGAAGGGAAAACAAAGCTTTTATGTTTGAGTGATGTAAGTTTTGGTATATCTTTGGTTCTACATGCTTTGTTATTATAACAATAAGTGTATTTATCTTAAAACTACCTACTGATGAATTCTTTGATAAATAGTAGTTTTAGATACTTAGAAGAATGATTAATGTTATATAATAGTCATTATTTTAATGCTTCATAACATTAGCCATTTTCAAATTGCTTTTACATTCATTATCCTTCTTGATTCCTTCAACAATCCAGAAAAGTTGGCAGGGAGGACATCTTAAAACCCAGAATTTATTTTTATTTATTTATAAAAAGATGTATATCCATTTTTACATGTTTAGACTTTAGTCATCTTCAAAATATTCTCTTTTTGATGCAATACATCCATCAAGATGCTTTTCTCATTGTTAAACAGTTTTTGAACTTGTCAATTTTGATACCTTTTAGCGTTTCTGCCATCTTTCATTTCCCTTCTTCCACATCAACAAAACATTTTGAGAACTTTTTTTTGTTCATGGAAACAAACAAACAAAAAATGTCACTTAGGGTGATAACAGATGTGTAGGGAGGGTGGGGCGTGGGGATCATGCCCCCCCCCCCATTTTTTTGTTCAAAAACAGCTGAGCACTCAGCACAATGTGGGCAGGTGCGTTGTCATGCCACACAATGTTCCTATAAATCACCCATCATGAAATGGACAAATACATTCAAAGAGTCTCCAAAAAAATTCACTGAAGCTGACCGTAGCCTCTTACAACAATGCCAGCTGGTACACTGATACTTCTGAGTACTTTCTATATTCCAGGTATAGATTTAAACACTGGAGATGCATTAGTGAAGGAAATAAACAAGGCCTGCTTTTATAGAATCCCCTGCATTCCAGGGAAGAATGTGACAGTAAAAAAAAAAAAAAGCTATAGAGTGGAATTTCATTATTCACAATAGTTATATTTTATAAAGTCACCATAAACACTGAAATAGCACATATTAAATCATTGCTCCTAGGGCAAATACAAGGAAGGTTCCTGTGAGCCTCTGGTCACAAAATTTTTTGTCAACCAATCAATACATAACTTTGTTTTATGTTTGTTTCTACTTAAAGACACCTTATTTAATACATGTTCATTCACTGACATTGAACTCATAGCCAATAGCACTGTAACTCATCCCCAAACTAAGCTCATCTAATACATTTTTTTCTGTATGGAACGTCAGAGCTTTCTTGCACCGAGGAAAACTAGACAGCACTTTAGCACTGTACTTGGGGCCACTTTTAATAGACAAATCACCAACAAAAATCACACACACACAAATGTGAAAAACATGGCACAGAAGAGACTGCCAAAAGGAAACTTATTTGTAATCTGTGAGGTGAAACAAGAATATAGAGAGCTCCACTTTAGCTGAGAACATGTGTCCTGGGTGAAAAATTTTTCACATCTCTGTATGTGCCTGTGAACAGCCCTAAAAATAGTACAAGTATTAGATTTGAGGTCAGAAATACATTTTAGTGAGTAGGCAAATTTGCAAACACAGAATTTGCAAGTGAGGAGAAACTGTGTGTATGTATGTGTTTCTAAAACATACTAAGTGAGAAAAGTGTTATGAATAAGAAAAGTAAAGGTGTTAGAGAACACTCCTGCTAGTGGTGGTAGGTGGTATGTACTTAAGGGAGTCAGCAAAGACCTCTATGACAATCTTGCATTTGAACAAAGGTCTTAGTAAAGTTAGTGAGGATGCTATATGCGTATCTATCAGAAATATTTTCCAGGCAAAGAACAGCTAGTGCAAATGATGAGTCAACATCATAATCAGTTTGTCTGAGAATTCAGTAAAAGCCAGGGAGAGAGGTGGGAGTAGAATAGATTGGAGATATTGCAAGGGGACAGTTTACATGAGGCATTAGAGAGGGCTAGAGGAAGTGAAGGGGGATTTAAGAAGATGAGTAACATAATCTGCCATATTTAAAGTGGATCATTCTGACTTTTGTTGAGAATAGATGGAAGGGACCCAAGGATCTATTTTGGAGACTACTATAGTTCCAGAGATTATTACAATATTTTGGTGAGAAATGGTGATAGTTTGAACTGGGAAGGTCAGCAGTGCTTAGAGTTTGCATATATTTGGCAAACTCTTGATAGGATTTACTGATTATACACAAGGTGTAGGAAAAGAGGAATCTATGGAATTCCATGATGACTTTCTGAGCAACTGAAAAAATGAATTTTCTTACAAGAGGGGGAAAACTGAAGGGTGGTCTGTGGAGAAGAAACCTGTTTGTTTTTTTTCAGATGCAAATTTGAAACACAAGTAGACATAAATGTCAAGTACATAACTGTTGTGTGAATTTGGAGTTTAGAGGAAAGTTCTGGCCTAAAGATGTATATCAGAAGTCAGCAACATATGGAATGTATTTAAAGCCAAGAGAATAGAGAGGATCACTGAGAGAGAAGAATCCAGAATAGAAACGGTATTAAGATTGAGTCTTGCACATTAAATTGCTATTATAAATGATTTGTGATCTTTTTTATTTTTAAGTGCTTTTTTTTTAAGATTTATTTTACTATTGTTTTTGACAGAGACAGAGACAGAGAGAAGGGGAAGGGCCCAGAACAGTCTCCATAGTTGTACGTCATCTGTTTTTCAACACGGTTTCATTTCACACAGGTGGGCGGGGGCCGTGCAGGGCAGAAACTGGGTTGGGGGCCTCTGCATGGGAGGCACGCCCCCTCGAGCCAGGAGCCCAACGGTGGGGCAAGAACCGAACTGAGGGCCTCCCGCATGGGAAGCACATCTAGTTTAGCATATGGGTCTGCACCGGCTGGGACTGGGATTCGACCCTCAGTCCCCAGGGCTGTAAAGCGAGCACTTTACCCACTGAACCATCCCTGGCTTTTCCCCTTTTTTTTTTAAGATTTGTTTTATTGGTTTTTTTTTTTTTATCTTTTCACATTTATAGAGAGAAATTATCTTTTTGTCTTCAGTGCATAGTTATTTCTATTTTACTTTTTGACAGATAGAGAGAGAGACAGAGACAGAGACAGTTAGAGAACCGAACTGTGGGAACTCCCCAGTTCAGCATGTGGGTCCTGCCTGGGCCGGAGCCGGGATTCGATCCTCGGTCCT